>JAECUM010043465.1:0-18426 GCA_016617855.1 Megalonaias nervosa
GAGGTAAAAGAGAAAATATCCCGGCTCTGAAGAATATAACAGCCCACCCACCCCCACCCACAAAAAAAATTAGTGGCTGGACCCCAATATCATTGAACTGCTGACCAGAAGAAAAAAAGTGTTCTGCAACGGGGCTTCTTGCGAAGTTTTGGGCTTGTTGATCAGGAACTTTTGGCATATCTCGATAATTTAACCACACAGAGTTAAGAGTACCCATTTGGAGTTTGGTTGTGAGGAGTTTTATTTTTGGTCTGATGAGCTTGTCTCTCAGACTTGTTGGAATAGTACATAATGGGATCGGTTTGTTGGGGTTGGATGTGGGTGGGTAAGGACAATGGTTACGAATACGGATGACTCAATCGCAGTCGGGATGGATAGGTAAGACGAATAATAATCTTTCAACATTTTCCATAAATAGCTTTCATGTCTTTTTATGCCGTATAAACACAACACCAAAAACCAAGCGGAACTGCGCACAGTCTGTTGGACGTAATACGGTTATCCTTTCTGACAAACATCGCGATGGAGGAAAAACAGCGCAAGCCTGCTGTTGCTACAATGGATATTGCCGTGCCACAGACACCAGACCCCGGTGTGATTAAGCATCTGAAAGTTTCATACTCAAATTGACATTTTTCAGTAATTATTATTTCTTATCCCTTGGATGCTGCAAATAATTTGTCACTGAATATTTGGCATGCATCAAATGTAATATTAATACAGTCATGATGTATCGAATTTTCCTGAAAATAGATTTGTTTTGTCTCTCAGTAAAAATTGTAAGAATTGCCCAACTCTTCTGCTCCAGGATATAAACATTGTCAGTGCTCAAGAATAAAAACATCAGTGCTCAAGAATAAAAATATCAGTGCGTAAGAATAAAGTCATTATCAGTGTACAGTGTCAACATGTTTTATTTTTAATCCGTTGTACTATGTTATCTTTGAGGACAATGTTTAAATTATAAACAAGTTCATTATGCAAAATTTTATTGAGGGAAAAAATTTAAGCAGGGTCTGGAAAGTAGATTTCCACCTACTACTAACAATAAAATGCAATGAACAGCAAGTGTGAACACCAATAACAAAATCAAAAACATAAATCTTGATTCGAGCAACGGTAGCCTACCAGGTTGATATTTTTTCCAATGAAGTAATGGACACTGTTTAACTCCTTAGTAGTCATCCAAAGGGGCCCTCATTCGAACCATACATTCATCATGCACATGCATTCATGATTGGTGCACATATGAGAAGTTTAATACGCCGAAGCACGCAGATTAGAGAGATGCGCCCCGTCAGTCCATCAGTCTCGACTGCAGCGGAGAGTACTAGACTGATTCTGTTTCAGAAGCCTATGTTTATGAGTAACATTTCTGAAAAGGTACGCTGATAAGTTTGATCGTGCACCAACGTCATTTAGAGGAGTATTGTGCGGGCGCCTTGTACAAACACTTTTGATCAATTAGACTTAGTGATAGCTAAATATAAGAAAAGGTTAAAACTCCGTTTCCAGCGTGAATTCATGAATGTACATTGGAAGTCATTCGCAACTTCGAGAATGTTTTTAAAACGAGTGTAACGTATTCGATCAGTGTGGACTTAATATTGCAAAGGTATAATTCTTCTATGGAACAGAATTTCTAAAGTTGAACTGAGTTAATGGTAAGTAGGAAGTGACTTTTGCATCTGCTACCGTTCTCAGATTAATGAAGAAATGTATCGTATAATCGCAAACAGCATATCTCTCAATAAATAGAGCATGTTGCATATGAACGTAACTTTGTCCCGGATGGCAAAATTCGTACGTTCCCGTAATTTCAGTTTGGTGCAACGCAGAAAAAAATGAATGATAGCTTGATGAATAGAAAAATATCTCAGGAGTAAAATAAGTCGTAGGTTATGGTCGTGAGTCTTCAAAGACGGAAATATCAGAAGGAGATAAAGGGTCAGGCCTGCAACGAAGTTTTACGAAGTTAATTACCATGTCTCTTTTACTGTATGACAGACAGGGCCCTATGTCAGAACGGGTGATGGGGGTAATCTGAGGTAATTTTGTCCCTCGGTATGATGTGTTTCCGTCAGGTAATTACGTTTTTTGTTCAACATTAACCTGGCGTCGAGCACCTGTGAATTCAATGGTTTTGTTGTTTGTTTTTTTTGTGGAGATATTTCCGGCGAACAAAATATATGATATTTATGTCAATTACTGCGTCGGCATATCCAAGGCATAATTTTATATCGCAGAAATAGCCGAGGAATGTTCCAAATGCACTGGAAGTGTAAGTTGAATGTTGTTAGTAACAACTACAAATAATCACTAAGAAATAATCACTACAGAAGTACTGTACTCAAAAATTAAGATTTTATCCATAGCTACAGCATATTGGTCTTTCTTAATTTTTTTTAAAATTCCATTTTAATCTTCTATGGCCGTAAGCATTTGCCAAATGCAATCAATGAAAGAAAAGTAACTCAACATACTAATGATAGTTGAGAAACGATAATATCAAAAGTTAGCTCCCATGGATTATTACTGCACATCTGAATTCTGACTATATCAAGTTTACTTGATTAGATATAGAGCAATATGTCACAAGTGAAGTGGAAGCATCACACTGTCACGAGAAACTTAATATATATATATATATATATATATATATATATATATATATATATATATATATATATATATATATATATATATATTAGGCAAAAGCCGTTGATTTGCAGATTTGCATGGGTTTTCTCCAATTCTTTGCCAATACGATTAAAAGCTCCATTACTGCATTGAAAATAAGAAATTCCTGTATTTTACAATGATTTTCGGTCAGCGACGTTTTCAGACATTTAGCGTGTCTAGATCATGCTTCAAATTGTGTATTTTGTCAAAATAATAAATGAATTCGTACGAAAATGAAGACTTTTATTTTTGTTAAAACATTAATACTGTTGGAGTGGATTAACCTGAAACATTACGGAGCGGTTTTATCTTACAGATTTCAGATCGTAAGATCTCTAAGCAAAAGTTTTCAGTGATGGTGAGTTTACTTGTAGTGATTTTCGTTCTTCCTTTTGTTTATCTCGACCTTCAAACGTAGAATGTTGTGTGGCCTTGGCAAGCTCGCAGTCTACCGAGGTAGCAGATGCTGTATTCAAGTTTCGATTGTCACTTAATTTCGGTTTGCATTCAACACTAATCAACGCCCTACTTATCCATTTTTTTAAAGCATAATTGTAATGCAAGTCAAACTTGCTACAGTAAAAATTGTGTAACTATATTTAATCACGAGTTTTGTTTTTCTATTATAAAACGTGTACCATAGTCATAGTGTATTATTGATATAGATGTATGGGGGATACATATTGTAATAAATTTGGAGTATGCGCATTTGTATATAGCTCTCCATTTTAAGGATTTCTTAGATTTTTGTGACTACTTGTTTAATTATGGGAAGTCGGTGCTGGTGAAATAGTCCCCAGCCCGAATAATTAGCCAATTACTTGGAGCAAATGTCAAGGAATGAAATGTTAGTGAGATTTCATGATGGCATGGTTTACTTTTAGTGAGTTCAGGTCAGAGCCGCATATGAGTGTCCCTGTAACTCAGTAGTCCCTATTAAGATATAATTGTGTGAATTGATTGTGCGACTCCATGTGCAGTATTTATGATTGGGGAATGGTAAATTACATAATGGAATAATTGACAAGGCGTCATCTGTAGGCGCCGTTTATTGTTGCTATGATGGTAAAGATGGAGTAGAGTTACAGGCAAAATGAAGCTTAAAATCATGATTTGACTGACCTAAGGTAGCGCAGGAGGAGAAATAGCTCCTTGTATTAGGTGGTTGAGTTGTATATTTTCACGGCGTGGAATACTGACGCTACGTTACGGAAATGTAATGGGGAGAGACCATGCAGTTGTGAGGTCGACAGGTAATTGTGAAATTGGGAGATTCGTGGTCATGTATTAATTAGAGGAAAATTATTTTTGGTCTGGGCGCGTTGGAATTTCCAGTTTACAACAGCAGTTGTATAAAAGTCCTTAGAACCAAAGGAAAACAAGTGACTTCTTCCCGAATCCACGCCAGGGTTGCAATCGCTCGGTAAAGTAATCCCTTTGGCTCATTACAATATCAACAGGTCATGTAAGTTCATTCACTGACAGTTTCATATATTCATGTTGGAAACTAATTATTAAAAACTTAATACATGAAGTCTCCTGTTTGATGTTTGGAGTTCGTATAAATGTATTTCACCTCATTGAATACATAAATTTACCCTAGAGGGTCTACAGTTAACACATTTTAAGATGTGTACAATACATCTTGAAGAGAGAGAGAGAGAGAGAGAGAGAGAGAGAGAGAGAGAGAGAAAGGTCCAGGAATCGCTGGGGTAGGTGGGTTCTAAATAAGAAGGTAAAAGCTCAATGGGAACAGAAGAAGAAAAAGAAGAAGTGGGAAATATTAAACTGGCTTAAATATGGAAACACGGGTTTGAGTAACACACAGTAAAGCAGATATATTTCCTACATGGATAAAAAGTAGTTCCAAAAGTCATTTTACACACACACACACACACACACACACACACACACATATATATATATATATATATATATATATATATATATATATATATATATATATATATATAACTATATATATATATATAACTATATATAATATATATATATATATATATATATATATAACTTTGAAATATATAATAGTACAAAGAAAAACAGCATTCATTGTTAATTTTTAAAATGAACTAACTGCAAAGAAATGAATAGTTCGTAATTTAATACAGACCTGTACTTAACGCGTTTATACTTTCTTTCTTTCTTTCCTTTTTTCTTCAAACAAATTTGAAATATCTTATAATCGTAATTTTCTTTTGTACAGGTTAAAATGTTATTCAAAGCCATTGAGTATAGCTAGATAGTTGTACTGTGGCTGCCCTGTACGAGAGATTCTGAATAGACATGTATTCGTGAATGCAGCCTTAACGAAATTATTTTACTAGCCCCGCTAGTAACACGGTTACTCAATCGGAATATGCTCGGCCTTTTTCATCAAGTCGAGAAAGAAACATCGAATGTAATTCGTCACCATTGAGAACTTTACTTTGAACTACTTTCGTTGACAAGGAACAATATGTCGGCTGAAAGTGACAAAGTCACAATCGTAACAGTCTCGGCCTTTGCTGTCATAACATTTATGGTTCACTGCTAGAGGCGAGTCATCAAACATATCCAATTCATGTGTATTCCTAAAACTACTTCCGAGATTATTTCACGATCTGGCGTAAATGGATGAGCGATGTTCCAATCGATTACTGTTGATATGGCTCTAACAACAGATGTGATTGGAGTACCTACAATAGTTAACGTAGTCGTAATTCCCGCCACACCAAGGCCATTTTTGCCGCGGCGATTCGACAAATATCATCAACGACCACACTCACGCGTTTGTATTTTACAAATAGCGCAGTTCTCGTTCGTGATTTCATCTCTCAGTTGCTGTTCCGCTTCGATCATTTTCTCGCGTCGATAACATTGGCAGTCCATCATAGTTCTTCAATTAATAAGGCGATCGCGAAGTATAAACGCTCGACACGCTGACTTGACATGCAACAGGCACACGCACTTCTAACCCATTATCCTCTTTTACTGGTACAACTGTCATACAATCATTGAAAATATCTTTCTGGGAACTATTTAAATTTACGGCGAATATGCGTTCTTGAGGGCTACGTTCATATCAAGCCATAGCGATTACGCTATTGAGTAGCTTCTGATACGGTCGTTCTGATCGTCGCCCAAAAACGTTTACTCGGATAAGTGCGTCCTTACTGGTTGAGTCAGTCATAGTGCAACATGATAAACGGGGATTTGTCGATGAACTCATTGCTGTAGAAACAATCCCTGAGTGTTTTTACGCCAGGCTGTGCAGTCAATGATTGGGTGTTTTCGCTTGCTATTGTAATGAATCCAGGCAGACACTTCGAGTTTATACATTAGGATGGTCAGGTGTATCGATAATGAAATTGCTCCTGTTATTGGTGCTGAAAATATTTTTAATGATATTACTGATCAATACGTCAGATGTATATTCGATAAAGAAATGAAGCAACGAAATTATCTTCTTCGTAAACCTGAAGAATTTATAGAAAAACAACTTGGAAGACAATTATCTGAAAAAGAAAAAACTATAAGAAATATTGCGTTAGAGGATGATATTCACAGAGAAAAAGGAACAAAAAAATAATTACGTGTGCTAGCTATAATTCAATTATTATTAGTACAATAATGATTAGTGAAGCTCACTCAGCTAGACTAGCTCGAGAGAAACTAGAAGCAATCAAGAAATATCTACCTGTCCGTGATTCTGTCAGACAATAATTACAAGCGCGTCAGCAAACACAAGAAGAATTTGCAGAAGGTGCAAAACAATTATTTAAACCAATTACTGAACCAACAAAGAAAATTGCTGCAGCAACTGAGGCAACACAAAAAGCTCTTCAAACATTGCCTGCTGATATTGCTGGGCGTCTTCGAGCAACTCGACCACCACCCAGGCAACTTCCTCAACCACCACCTGAAATTCAACCACAACCTGAACCACCAAAAACCAAAACCAAAATAGTAGATAAATTCACACCTGAAGGTATTGCCGCTGTCAAAGACCCAAATAAATTACTAAAGATTGCCGCGTATGGATATTATCAAAGAGATAAATATGTGAAACCTGAATATATTAATACTTTGAAATCTGGCTATTAGGTTAAAGATGTATTTCGTATTGCTCATGATACTCCGCAGATCAGATCTGTGGAAGATGTTAATCGGTTTAACCAGGTAGTGAAAGAGTATATTGAACAAGTAAAAGAAACAAGAAAACAAAACGAAGAAGAAATGAAACAGCAACTTGAAAAATCAAAAGCAGAAAGGAAATCAAGGAAGAAAAAAGCAGTGGAAACAACAGATGAGAAAGAAGAATTCTATGATGCCCCGGGTGCCACTGGAAGTGGTATTGGTACAGGTACCAGGGGAAGTGGTCTTATTACTTCATGTCCCGATAATGTCCATGCTGACGTGGACAGATTAGAAATTCTGATTGGTGGAAAACGAGCCGGTAATAATTCTCCAGAAATTATTAATGAAGCAGCTGCTATTTGTCAACGATTATTTACAGGTGGTATCATGGATATTAACGTGTATCGGTCCCTCATTAATGAAATCGCCGATGATTATCACAGTGATTAAACAGTTAGATATAATCACTATAATAAAATGATCATACACGCTGCTCAACGTAGACTAACTATGGTCAGGGTGATAAATTCAAGATTACCTACATACAAAACATTCTACGGAGATGGACTCTGCGATTTTGTTCAGGGTTTATTTAGAAGGATAGCCCCAAAAGCAATACCGATTGCAAAGCAACTAGGAGTGAAAGCTATTGACGTTGTTTGTGAGAAAGGTATTGGTGCTGTTGGTGATATTGCCAGTAAAGCATTCTCTGCAATCAATGATAGACTAGCACGATTAATACGACGAAAACCTCAGCCAGTAAAATTACCCAGCACTAAAGTGATGCCTGCAAACGTTAGTAAAATAATAAATCAAGCCACAAATCAAAAATTAGCGTCATTGGCTGGTGAAAAAGAAAAAATATGACCGCTAGTCTGGTAGCAGGAAGTGGTTTTCGTGTTAAACGATAACAGATATAATAAGAATGTTCAAACGCATTCGACATGGACGCACCGGTTCTCAAAGATGAATCGGTACGTGATTATCAGTATAATTCTTATGACGCACGTGTACCTGACGAGCGTGGAAGAATTGAATTACAAGTTCAGGATACAAGCAGATATTTCTTACCTGCTGAGGCATTTATTGAAGTCGAAGGTAGACTTTAAAATTAGATAATACAGATTACGGAATTGGTGATCGAGTTGGTTTTGTCAATAATGGTATTATGGCGTTATTCAAAAGTGCCGCATATAACATTGACGGACGAGAGATTGAGATCTGTCATAACGACATCAACGTTGCCACAACGATATTTGGTCTTGCAAGATATAGCGATGATTACTCAAGATCAGCTGGTCCATCAATGATGTTTGTCAAAGATACAACTGATCATCCAGAGCAGACAAATGTAACATTAAATGCAGTTGGGGACACAGTTGTATCAATGAATGAAAATTTCAACTTGGTATTCGCGTCACGTCGAGCAATGCTGGCGACGATGAAAGATTTTCATGTGCGATTCCACTGTCACACATCTTTGGATTTTGTAGAAATGTTAGAAAAGTTATTTTTGGAGCCAAGCACACAATTGTACTCGTACGAAAAAATACCGACGATGATGCAATATGGCACGCTGAAGGAGCTAACGCAGGTGCAACTGCGGCACTTCATGGTAAAGTAATACTGACAAAACTTTCATTGTGGATGCCAGTAATGACACCAGCAATATCTGAAGAACAAAGGTTACTTTTTTTATGGACAGCGGCGGTAAATCAACATTGTCATGGCTAACAATGACCACGGATTCTATCCAGAGTAACATTAATGGCTTATTTACATGGCAAATAGCATCACAGCAAGGTGTCTCTGTACCGCGACATATATTTGTTGCACTTCAAGATGTTGCGCGAGTAAACTCGCAAATACGAAGTATTATGATATTTGATAAACTCGGCGTTACTGAGGTTTCTTTGAGGATAAATGGACATCAAGAACCAGCCGAGGATATTTTGTTAAATTTTGAACAAAACAGTGTTGCACGTGCGTATCATCGTCTGATGACGTTCATGGGACGTGACCAAAATGTTGATACTGGTTTACAAATATCTCAGCGGGAGTTTACGACGTTGTATCCGATCTATTACTTTTCGCTGGAACACTTGGATTTGTTTAGACAGTCCATCGTTGACATACATTTTCGAGCTCGTGCTACGCGAGGAGTTATTGCTAATTACAGAGCAATCGCCGTTATACTCAGCGATAAAACAATGTTACTTGAAGGTGTTGGAGGACGAATGAGAGTTTTTGATGCGCCAGTAGAAAACATGTAATTAGATCATGAATAAAATTATAAATGTCATATCATCATGTTAGTATCAGTCTGAATCCTGGTCAGATTAAAAAAACTGCAGTCGGCATCAGCGAAGCGATGTGGAGTAAAAATATCACTAGCGCGAAAACAAATCGCAGGTGGTCCGAATAAACTATCGCTGACAGAACGCCAGCTCAATCATTTTAATGAAACCAAACAATCAAAGACCGGTATACGCGTAAATCTTTCTGCGGGTGCCATCAAAAACATTGCTAAGACAGGTGGTATATTTCCACTTCTCGCAGCTATTCCAGGAATAATAGCCGCTGCAGCCCCAGCTGTTGCAAAAGCAGCTGCGTTAGGTGCAGTTGGAACAGCTGCTGGAATGGCATTAAAGAAAGCAACAGGGAAAGGATTTAAAAAAAAGAAGACGATCCCGAACAGGTCTAGGTCTGAGACTTCCAGGAACTCGATACGGGAGCGGATTAAGAATTCCAGGTACTCGCTGATTTTCCCGCTATCCAATTTTGATTTACTCGATGCCGCTACACGATTAAATATAAAAGATTTCAGAAGTGTTTTTACGCGTGATCAATTAACACACAAACCAAACAAAGTTGAAACAGGAATAATCAACCTCGATAAAAACTCTGGTCGTGGTACTCATTGGGTTGCTTACGCGATTGATCCACGTGGAATTATTTATTTCGATTCGTACGGACTGGCTCCACCAAAAGAATTTTTAAAGTATGTCACTGGTGATTCTATCACTGGCAACATTCCAATATGGTATTCAACCCTACCAACACAAACATTAACGGATCCACCAATATGTGGCCGTGAAGCACTAGCAGTACTTGATGCTGTATCAAGATCAGCGAAACCACCCCATAAGGCTGTACACGAATATACGAGTTCTGTTTTAAATAATCGCTAATCATATAATGGTAAATATTTACAGAAGATCAGCTAAAACTAAAACCCAACAAGCACCAGGTGAAGATTTGCTCAAGCGAGTAACAAGGCAGATCAATGATGAATTATCTGACCTGCTCAATCTTGCCAACATTGATCCAAACGAACTTGTTGTATTTCAAAACCGTGAAGAAAAACTGAAGACGAGTAATATTTCAATCAACGATATTATTATTCGTAATCGATTATCGCAAGAACGTCTTGTTGCTGTATACGACAAAGAGGGCAAACTTGTTCCTAGTGTTGTTATTCCGTCGTCGATCCGAGATAGCATAAGTGAACGAGTGTTAAAAACCGGTGATGTAATGAACGGCGTCATTAACATGAATAACAATAAAATTAATAATGTAGGAGAACCAACAGATAATCTCGACGCTGCAACAAAAAAATATGTAGACGATAACAATATTCCGATGACAACTTCGTTGTCGACGATCAATGATGGAATGACCGCATTTAGAACTGAATTTTTTAATCATGTACAACTGTTTATGAATTTTCGCAGAAACGTAAACAGAACCACTAATGAATTTTTGGAAGTCCACCAACCGTTGATATTAAACTCGCAGACGTTAACATGAAACTCAACGATATTGTCAGTGGAATTCCTAATATCGTTTAAAAAACTAATCTGATTAAAATTTCTCACGCGCAGATTAGCAATATAGTTTACACAGTATCATCAGGATCATCAACATGGACACCAAGCTATAACACTATCAAACACACCGCAGAAGTAACTGGCCTGTACAGGCTGTCCGTATTTAGTTCTGCAAAATTTAGGATATTTACTACATTTCCATGGTGTCATTCTACCGATAATTTTCTGGAATTGTGTCTATTATATTAAATAAAGATAACGAAGAAATATTTATACTGGAACAATCCGATAAAAAAATAACCACAGCGTCTTACTGGTGGTGTCTGGAATTTGTAGCCGAAACACCTCAATTAATTATTTAATACAGTATAATGATTGACGTTCAGCGATACAGATACAATCAAGTATGTGCGTGGCAAACTAAACTAAAAAATATAATTGACGATTATACAATAAAAGTGAAAAAATATCGAAGATGCGTGGTTGTCGTTGACATAATTGTCTATTCGGTTTCTGCGCTCATTGCTGGAACCGGTGTAATATTGTCAACGTTGACAGCGTCAGTGCCAATCGTTGTAACGATTATCGTTTCATCCGCAACAACTATCGCGGGTATTTTCAATATTATTGCAAAGAAGATAGATACATGCACGAACACAAAATTACACGAGTATGTGGTAAAATTACATACAGCAACAACAGCATATTCCAAATTATCATTGCTGATCTTGTCGTCGTTCAACGATGGCAGAATATCCGATGAAGAATTCAGCGCGATGGTAAAAATATACAATGAAGTATTTGACGACCGTGATTTAATCACGGACAAAGTCACTGTTGATGTAATCAGGGATTTAGAATAATAATAGTATAATAATGACATCACAGGAATTATTAAAAAAGATCGTCACTAATACTATTCCGGTAAGAACCACAATGATATCAGCGAGTTCAACTAATCCTGAATTCAGTATTAATTTTCCGACCGCAATTCCAGCTTCCGAGATAGCATTAGCGCAATTACGGGTTTATTATAGTTGGCCAAATATTAGGTCAAAATCATTCGGTGGACTACAACCGAATAATTCATTAGTATTTGCAAATAAAAACAAACCCGATGGAACTCCTGATTGGCAAGTAGTCAGTATTCCAACGGGCAGTTATCAAATAGAACAGATCAATGAAGAATTCCAACGCAGAATTAAATCCGTTACAGGAAAAGAATCAAAAATTGCTATTACCGTCCACGAGCTAACGTTATCATCGGTCATCGAAATAAATTCTCCGGATTACGCCGTAGATATTTATCAGAGTTCGATTAGATCTGTGCTAGGTTGGCCAGATTTTCCACCGGTTTATGAAGGTCCACAAGAACCACAACTAAATGAATTTCTTACAACAGAAAAAAAAATACATTTAAAAAACCGGACGCTTATCTCAACGGAATTCCTGGTGTTCCTTATAGACTTGATTGGTTGGACAGAAAAGATTATACTGATACCGATGGAACATGGCTTCTTCGTTATGGTCATCGTTCTATAACCGACGCTAAACATGATCCAGTAACAAGACAGATTATATACGATCCTGAATCCCCTGAAGTTTCCTATGAAGAACCAATCGATGGATATGTTGCTTTAATTGATTTTGAGCACAATAGTAAAATCAATGATTTAAAAATTCTATTTTTATCGTTATCACAAATCTACGACGAAGACACAAAAAAAAAAAAATATCATTGAAACAATACAGTATTTAAATAAACTCAGATCAGATATGTACATCATTAATCGAACTTTTATCTTGAGAATGCTTGAAGAAAATAAATTATCTCCAAGAGGACATTTCATGAAAGCTTTTCTTGATTATTATGGAACAACCAAAGAAAAAATCTCAACATTTACAATACCAAAACTAGATTCAAGTAGATTAAAAAAGAGACTCACCGATGTTATCGATAATTACTTTCCTAGAATCTTCGAATCGTGGAAAAAAAATGGCACCACCACCGAATATCCTCAGATACAACAACGATTCATACGGTGAAGGTCGCCATGTATCACCGGACATCGTCAATATCACATCAACGATCGCTGTCAATCTAGTATGTGATGTCATTGATGGTAGTTATCAAATTGACGCTGAAAAATCCAATCAGGCCCAGCAAGGATACATTCTGTATTCATTTACACCTCAAGTACCCCCAGGCTATTTGATTGTATAGGTTCGGTCGGCATGACGTAACAAACTTAGCGACCTACTTTCCGCCATATTGCGGAGGTGAAAACAATTGCTTAGTAACAGTACGGTAGCATTAGTTATGTTCGATATTGCAAACCGTTTTGGTTTACCTATATTTTTATTATTTCTGTTTTCTGTTCAGAAGTGCTGCATAGTTTTCTGTACAAGAAGGATTATAAAACCACGAATGTGTGTCTGTTGATTATTGTTATAGACGTAATATATTTTAAGTTGATAAGTGTGGCAGTGGTGTGTACGTGTCACGTGCATGTGTACAAGACAATATACGCCAATTAGTGTCAAGGTAGTTTGAAGGCTGTGTTTGTTATATAGTTTGTATATTGTACACTTTTCATTTATAAAATGACGAATATAAATGCAAGGATCATAACATCAGTTGGCCATTCTTGCATTGTCTTACGGTTACAAAGAGACGCTGGATAGCGATGCTAATGCAAGATATTTACAAAAACTTAAACTTGTGGAAATTAACGATTATCCATATAAATTTCCAGCAAATATTTGGGTAAATAACCCAACAAAATGGCCTTAAGTTTTTTTTTTTTTGTTATTTTTTTAGATGAGAAAAATTAAGCCCTTTGGTCATATGAAAACAAAATTCAAGATGTTATATAAGGCTATGCCTAAAAAATAACGGAAGCATGATAAATGAATTTAAAAAAAAAGTGGCTCCTTAAGTTATACATGGCCTTCTCATTCATGAACTTAGCCAGGCAAAAAATGAAAAGCGTCTCACAACAGCACACACAGAAAAACACTAGAATTTTATTTTTATTTTATAATAGCAACCGCTTCTCATTCAAAAATAAAAATTCCAATTTGGCATTTCCTAGAAAAGATTTTCATTTTTTATATAAAACATATACAACTTAGGAGAGAACCTGGGGAGAAAGAATTGGTTTAATACTGTCCATACACACAAATCTATAGCAAGCAAACAATATAGCAAATACACATATAGCATACACAGTACATAGAGGACCCTTAGCAAAGGTCACTGGAGATTAAAAGGGTAGGGGTTCCGACCAGGAGATTGAAACCTAGATCGGATGAACGACCCTTTAGATACACGAGGGAAAAAATACCCAATAAAAAATTTGTTATTAAATACATTTTTTATCAGAATTCTGTATACAAAAGAAATCAATGCATCACACCTTAGGGTGTTACAAGAAGACATAAAACACTTTTCTTTTTTGGATAAGTGGGGGGGGGGGCGCATCTGTCTGGTACCCAAAAAAAGAAAAAAAGAAATGACATGGCCTGATGTTTGTTACTATCTTACAGATACACCTGGTAAGTTTTTTTAAGAAAATATTTTGTTGAAGTAATTGTACACTTTTTTCTTAAACCTATTTTTCTTTAATTAAACTATATCAAAATCTGAAATTTTTAGTCGATATTACCCGTGATCTTAATTATTTTCTAAAGTTGTCATTAATTTATATTTTTCCATTATTTTCTATTCTTTATTTGTCCTATTAAACCTTGATAAATACGCACTAAAAGTTGTATATTTTTCAACCTATGTGCATTTATCCACACTGCGTTTATAATAATTTTCCTTTTGCATTTCATGGTTTGTGCACCCACCAACACTGCAAATCTTAGGCATATCTTAATATGTTGTATAAATGTCTCCCAGACGTCACTGAAAACCATTAGAACAATGGCGGTTGTTTTCACCTCGTCTGTCGTAACTATGCACTGAAAATGCCCGGATGGGAAAAAGTGCCCGGATTCCCGACCCAACCTATCAGAACCAATCAACGTTGTTTATCTAAAATGTCATAATCCACTCTTATTGTGGATACATTTCAAACTTACTAACAAGACTGGCCTCTTGTTGGACCTTAGGTCAGAGACACTAAATATAAACCTGTATGTGCGTTCGTAAAAACACCAAACAAAAAAAAGAAATGTCCCTTGACGTTGTCAAGGACTAAGTCAAGGATAAAATATTTTTTTTTTTTTACCCCGTGATTATTATCCTTGACGTGGATCAGAAATGAATTATCCCTCTTGTTTAGCTGGTACCACGTTACAGGTGACATTATTGGTTTCGTTGTCAACGTCACTACAGTCACTTTCACTATGATAAGAGTCACACTCGTCCTTATCTTTCGCTAGTAACTCTTCCGCAACTTCATTCAATGACTCCGTCATCGACATAATATCTCTCAGCTGTTTTATACGAGAGTGTACAATTCTTTTCGTTTCGTATTCGTGAGATAACTCTGACCTAACCTTTTCGATTGAACGTGAAAGGGGAACAAATAATTTTACCTGCATATCCGTGATTGCTGCCAGTGATTGTAACATCGCCTGCTGGATCAACTTTATGAATCTATAATCGGAGGGCAGCGTATACCTATTTTCGGACTTTCGAAATTGTAATGATTCAAAATCACTCATAATTTTTTCAGGATCAAGCTCATCGGATATTTTTATACCGCTGTGTTGTAATTGCTTAATAGCAACAATAATTGCATTAATATTTTCATGATTCGTTATATAATAAATATTTGTTTAAATAAAAATATATTTCTTAATAAAAGTAAAAATATATTTCTTAATAAAAATAAAAATATTTTAGAGAATCTGACTGAATTCGCAATTTTGATGGGTCTATTAACCGTCAAATTCAGGAAATCTGATCAAATCACAATTTTGTTAGGTAACTTACCCATCAGATTTAGAAAATCTGATCAAAGTCACAATTTTGTTAGGTAACTTACCCATCAAATTTAGCAAATCTGATCAAAGTCACAATTTTGTTGGGTAACTTACCCATCAAATTTAGAAAATCTGACTGAATTTCATAAAAATAAAATTTTATTATAATAAAAATATTTCTGAATCAGAATTAATATAATAATAAAAGTAAAAAATAATTTCTGAATCAGACAAATATAAAAATATATTCTGAATCAGACAAATATTAATAAAAATAAAATATATTCTGAATCAGATAAATATAAAAATATATTTCTGAATCAGATAAATATAAAAATATATTCTGAATCAGATAAATATAAAAATATATTCTGAATCAGATAAATATTAATAAAAATAAAAATATATTCTGAATCAGATAAAAATAAAAATATATTCTGAATCAGATAAATATAAAAATATATTCTGAATCAGATAAATATTAATGAAAATAAAAATATAATTAATAAAGATATATTTCTGAATACAAATAAACAACAGCTATGACGATCAGTCTACCATTCCACGAGGTCCCTTCATTGACCAGTAAAGGCTTTACCATAAGGTCCTAAGAGTCCTTGTTAAGGCCTTTTCTTATGGGCCATAGGCACTCTTCATGGTTAAGGTCTTTCTTATGACCCACAGGCACCTTACGAGGCTTCTTTGTCTGGTGACATTCTTTCTGAATGTCCTTGTTTGGGGTACCCTTCAGTGAGGTGACAAGGTCACGAGTTCACATCATCCTCTTGTTTATTTTTGGGGAAGTTCCAATTTTTCATGTACACCATCCCCCCCCCCAAATCAAACCCCGGGCGAGTGCAAAACATACTCACCACGTTGTTCGACGTGGCGAGAGGAGGTGTACACTGGGGAACTTCCCCAATTATATTAGAAAAATTGGCATCGGATCGCCACCTCCGACAGTTTGTCCGTTACGAGGAATCGAACCCTAGACCTCGAGTACGAGAGTCAGAAGCGTTACCACTGGATCATGAGCTTTAGTTGTAAATACATGCTTCAAAAATGGTTATTTAGTTACCTAGCCCTATGTCACCGGCGATAAGTATATACACGATTCTGTGATAAACAGATTCTGAATAAAATATAAAATAAATCGCGAAATCTGCAATCTTACACATTTCTGAATTTGGTTAAAATACTGTATTATCAACCCTTGATGAAATCAAGGCAGAACTATCTAGCAATGATGCATGGATCGATATGTTCCAGTTCTATCCGCATGCTACAGTCTAAACAAAAGAAAAATCGATAATGACTATATCGCACACACGGCTTATGTAAAATCTACTGTAGCGCGGTTCCTTGTGATTTTATCACGGAATTCAATATCATCTTGACAACGTCCAAGAATGAAATCCCAGAACTGAGATTTTTGTGCTTGGTCATATGAAATATGGAGATATCTCAGACTTCAATGCTTGATGGATTGGACGTATATGCTACTGAATATAAAATTGTGGTCATGTATACGCAATAACAAAAGGGAGACAACTGCGCACTTATTCTATCAGCGATGACAGATTTATCTCCCTTCATTGTATATACCGAAATTTGATCTTCTGCTTGAGTTTTTTCGAAAATGCTGATTTAGTTATATTTTTTGCAACAAAACGTACAGAAGGTATGCAAATACCAAAATATTTGGCAGCTGCGTTTATAGAATTAAAAATTCTCTCTTCACCAGTCTCTGTATTTGTGGATATAACTGACTTCTTTCCAAACATTTTACATCTCGTAGTATTTCCTAATCTGCAATTCTGACTTTGTGTAACAGCCCGCAAGTTAGATAAATTATTATCTTTCGGGTTTGAATTAATGTGATCGATCACAAGTCCGTCTTCTATGACCCCATGAAAACACTCGAACACGAACCTATGGGAGTAATATCTCTTTTTTCCAGCATGAAAAATGAGATAACCTATACCATTGTCAGAACCAACTGATTTTTTTAAATCTGCAGTTTCTGATGACACCATCTCGAGACACTTCATAATTTTTAATGATGGGATGTCTCACAAATTCATTTTGCTCCATTTTATATAGTACTATTATTTGTCTAAATGAATATTTTGAAAGTCTGGCAGATAGTCTTCGGCGGTTTTTATGGGGGATTCACCTGACAATTTCTTATCATAATATCGTTTCAACTCTCTGTATTTTTTGCCACCACACTGTACACACAAACGAGTTTTTCCTCGCACACCAACACCGCATCGTAAACACGGTTTCGGTCCTAGACTCCCTCTGCGAAAGTTTCGCATATGTTGACCACAGAATTCATTTACGCATGATTTATTACAAGGAAGAGAAAATCCTATCATTAACCACTTGCATTTGTTATTTGCTTGTATCATTATACGTATAATTAAAGTTTAATTAAATATATATTTGTCTTAATTATAGCATGGAGGAATTTGAGAGATTATCCGCAATTGAACTTTCCAGAGCAAGATTCTATCTTGACAAACTACCAAAATCTAGATTTAGTTTTTCGATGCAAGATCTAGCTTTGATAAATAGCGATATAACTGATTGTATCCGTGAAGCTAAAAAAGAATTTCACAACGATGGTGCGGCTCATACTTGGTCAACATTCAGGATCATGAATATTACTGATACTAGAATGCATGACGAACGAGGAAGAAATATTATCAACTATCTCGACAATCAGCGATATATTATTCTGGTAAATTTTATTGTGCAGACAGATGACGACACTTGGATTATCCGTGATAAACGTGACCCTGTACGACTTCATGCTGGAAATAATACTGTTATA
>JAECUM010043466.1:0-31451 GCA_016617855.1 Megalonaias nervosa
TTATATATATATATATATATATATATATATATATATATATATATATATATATATATATATATATGTCTGTCTCTCCATGCGTGTGTGTGTGTGTGTGATTCAGTAAATTGAAATTCTCACCTGACTAGAAATATTTAATTTATTTATTCTATCAGCTTTAACAATAATCTTTATATCATATCTAATTACCTCCAAGATAGAGAAAATTCATTATTGTCATATAATATGTGTCCTGACGGAGTCATAAAATCATCTTCTTGATTATTATTCAGCACACCACACAGGCCTTTTGTTTCATGTACATCCTTCACAGACGGGTAGATATTCAGATTTAGAGTTGATTCGTATCCCGACCAGTTATTAATTGTAACAGAGACCATGGTCCCAAGGGGCATGTAGATCTTTAAATAAAATGACAGCATATTCATAATATGATATATCGGCACTTGTGGTTGACACATTAACGGTATATATATATATATATATATATATATATATATATATATATATATATATATATATATATATATATATAACAAGACGGGAATTACATAGACATTGAATGTCGTCATATTAAAACAGTAATAGTTGTATAAATGATCTTAGAATTTTGATTCCAAGAAATTATTTTACTGCCAATAATAGAATAACTTCAAGCCTGAACGTATCTACCTTAGCATATACATATTTGGCATTATCTGGAATTGTATATATTAGCCGTCAATTACAAATATAATCTTTATTCTATGGCGTTTTGAAATGCTAAAATGCCAAGGATCTAAAATCGAATACATTTTTATTAACGGTCATTTAACGTATTTCTTAGGAATAGCCCTTTTATAGAGAAGACAGTTTCTATAGTGCATGTTTCATACTGGGTGTGATCCTCTAAGCTCGAGACATCGATAAAAGTTTTAAAATAAATGAAGCCAATGAGAAATTATCGCGAACTTGTCAACAAGTTCAATATATAGGCTGAATTGCACTTGTCAGCACCTATTTATAGCTTAAAAGCTATTTACCCATATTACAAAATTTAATGACGTATTATTTTGTTTATAGAAGACCCTTACAATTTACAGTCATGAACAAAACTTACACACATTTTTTGCAAACGTTACATAAAATATAGACATAAACAGAACTTCAATAATAGTTAAAATGAAATAATTCATTGATATTTGTGATATACCGGAAGTGTCTTCAAATACTCTGCAAACTATTGCGCTAAACTATTATAAAATGTGTAACTTGGTGATTCGATGAATGTACACACACACACACACACACACACACACACACACACACACACACACACATATATATATATATATATATATATACGAGTATGGCGTAAAACGTTTAATCCGCCCTCCTTCTTTAGCTTTCATTCTATATCAATCTATGAAGTTTATATATGTCCTACATTCAAACTGTACACCATCGTATACAAGAAACCTAACGAGCACGATTTTAATGCTAATTTTTATTTAATAGTTGAATGATTCAATTTGCTCCATTTTAAATAACATATTATATGAATAGGATGTGTCATCAAATACACGCACATCCATACATGTAGCCTGGTAAGAAAGCATCATCTATGTTGTGTTTTTCTTTCTTTACTTATATATATCATTCTTGCTTTCATTTGCGTACAAAAAGGTTTGAATATGACGTTACCTTGTATAAATATGCATTTACTTGTCTGACATCCAGAATATTTTCTTTGCAGGAAACATGTTGTATGAGTCCAGGACTTCTGCAGAGGTCAATTAAAAATATATCACCTCCTGCTCGCACAGCCACGGCACATGCACAAAATGCGACACTATTGCATCTTTTTGTTTTCATCTGCACCTGTAATAGAAAGTGATCTCCTTTGACGAACAAATTGTCTATGCGGTTAGTCAAGAAACACTATCTGAAGAACCCGATGGTGGGAACCAGCTTTGCCATATTGTGATCAAGTTCAGGGTGAATAATGAAGAAACACAAGTGATATAAAACTGGATAGATTGATAAAGGTATTTTGTGTGTGACATTTGTCGCATAACTACTTAAAATAATGACATGAAGTAAATTTGCAAAAACGAAGATCATATATGTGTATTGCTAATAATTGCCTAATTTATTCTAATATAGTTAAAGTAATGTCAGGGAAGATGAAAGAATACAATAAATCATGAATTTTTGCACAGCATTTGAAACAATCGCGCAATTTTTGGGACATTATAAAATAGAGATTATGACCGATTGCAATGAAAGACAATAGTAAATATTAGTCTAAGAATGAAGATGCTGAAGGTAAATATGCTGAAGTCTTTTCTGTAGACACTAAAGATCTTTATAGATGTATGGTGAAAGCTTTGCAACAAACATACAATGCATAAGACATCGTAATGTTTAGAATGCTACTTCAGATCAACGATTCACTTATTTGTTGCTACAATTGTTTATTCGTAGCATGTTTTGCAATCCAGATGTATTGATAAACTCGTCTGTCTTTTCAGTTTAGGCCAAAAGATGAAATGAGTGAGAAGTAAAGGCTAAAGTCTCGTTTTCAAAGGAAATTAATATAATCATTGGGAAAGACATTGCACGACTGTACTAATTTTTAATAAAGTAATCAACATTCGTTTCCCTGCATGGCTCTTCTAAAACGAAATCCCATTAAACAAAGAAAGGTTGGATGGCGCACGAAAGACTTGACGAATATTAAATATAATATACAAAGTAGTGAATACCAATTCTTGGTCAACCTGCAAATGTTTCATTTTGTTTACAAATTCATAAATGTTTTATTTGCTCCTGTAAGTGTCCATCTTCTTTATGTTTTGTATTACCTCTTGTTTGCTTGAATTATGACGGTACAGAACGAAGATGCCCTCATGTTGGTTCTCATAAGCCCTGCAAAAGAGCATTAAGTTCTGCAGTCATAAACCTTAAAAAGTGGATACAGTATTCGAACGATTGGTAATGTCTTTGGTTTGAAAAACTAAAAGTATATCTAAATATGGTATGGTCTTCTAAATCAAAGTCAATGATGTGAATGAAATATCACACGACCATTGTCAAGACAATCGACGATAAGAAGAAGCAGTAGTATCGGAAAAGGGAGTT
Organism: Megalonaias nervosa; assembly: GCA_016617855.1. NCBI lineage: Eukaryota > Metazoa > Mollusca > Bivalvia > Unionida > Unionidae > Megalonaias > Megalonaias nervosa. Next base: position 3,124 of record JAECUM010043466.1, read on the forward strand.
ATGAGCGCGTTTCCATACCCATGAATGCTTTTCCATCAGAAAACCGGTTTTTTTTTTCTTCACATTTTAAAGCCTCTACGAAGAACAAAAATCGTCCCACCCCTGAAAAAATTCATGATCGGGTATCATTTTTATTTTGCATACTTTTCCATACCATACTTAAAAGCATCTTACAAGCTTTAAAATTAGTATTTGACCTCGAGAAAACAATTTTTGTACTTCATATCGCATACAACCCCCTATTCCTATACTACTATAAATCAAAATAATTGTACGTGTTTTTGTTAATCTGAAGGCTCAAAAATTTTTACAAAAATCTGAGACTTATCTAGCAAGTGTTATTTCATGATTTTAACGCTTGGCTATGAGCGAGTTTTCCATATTTTATAAAGTTGCTTAAGTCAAACTGAGAGCTCTATCTAGCATGATACCATTTTCTATCCCAGCAAGTATTATTTTTAAAATCGGAGAGCTCTATCTAGCAAGTGTTATTTCATGATTTTACAAGATTGTTTAAGTCAAACTAGCACATTTATAATGACTAGCGCTAGTATATTTATACCATCGGTGCAATATCGTTTATCATCGAAATTAGTCAGACCCTGTTTGACAACTTTATCTGTGGTCACACTATGACTGTATGATCGAATTGTTGTTATTGTCGCGTTATGATTTTTATTGCACAGAGAGATAATCAGCAGGTTTGATATTATTCTTTACAACAGACGTTTTAACTCCCTTTAATTTTTTTGTTCCTTTGCCAGAAGCTGCTATCAGCGAGTACATTTTACTTCGAAGTCCAATCAATTATGTTACAACATTAAAATTAAATTCATCTTTCATTAACCCCATTACTTTTTTGTTAGCAGGATCATGGAAAGGATTATCTTTAGCAACATCGGACAGATCAAACTCACCGCGACGATCATAGACATCTTGATAAACGTCGTCGGCAAATATTTCATAAACGAGCGAGTCAGTGTCAGTAAATAACAAATTTGATTCAGGCCAAACTTGCTAGATAAACCCGTAATGAAAATCATACATGAGCCACTTAGAAATTTTCATCACAGATGCACCAACAAATATTGGTTTATCTAACACCAGACTTGTTTTTCGTTTCAATACCATGTTGAGGTTTTCACATATTGGTATTATACCAGCAAACTTCTCTGAAGCAACTAATTTCTTGCAACGCTTAACGCTGTTTACAATTTCAATTTTTCACTGAAATCTGTAGAAATTTGTTACATCTGACTGGTATAATACTACTCAGTAATCAAAGAAAATCAAACAAATTTCAGTTTTTGAGAGGGCAATAACACCAGCGTGCTTTTAAATTTCTGAAAGTTTCAGTAAAATCTTATTATTATAATAAATTTAATTTTATCACTGAAATCTGGTTTTCACTGAAATCTGTAGAAATCCTAGGGCCGAGATAGAACGTTTATTTAGCCAATAAGAAGCCGTTATCGTTGTTTGCTGAACCGCGCTAAATCATGTATAAATATGAAAGCATTGCGCGGTTCTGCAATCATGAAAAACACTAGATAGAATAATTATTTGGTTAATATGCGGACACTGACTGAATTTCAGTTTTCGTAGAGCAATAACCCCAGCATATTTTTATTTTTCTGAAAGATCTTACAGAATTTTATTATTACAATAATTTAATTTTAATTTTCATTGAAATCTGTAGAAATCTCTCTACTCAGAAATCAATGAAATCTGGTTGATTTTCAGTATTCACGAGGGCAATAATCCCAGCGTATTTTTATTTTTCTGAAAGATCTTACAGAATTTTATTATTATAATAAAATAAATCTGTGAGAAATTTTATTTTTCATTGAATTTTGTAGAAATCTCACAGTTTGTGGGGTATAATACTACTCAGAAATCAACGACGCTGACTGAATTTCAGTCTTCACGAGGGCAATAACCCCAGCGTATTTTTATTTTCTGAAAGATCTTGCAGAATTTTATTATTATAATAAATTTAATTTTATCACTGAAATCTGTGGAAATCTCAGAATCTGACGGGTATAATACTACTCACAAATCAGTAAAATCTAACTGAATTTTAGTTTTCACGAGGGCGATAACCCCAGCGTAGTCTTATTTTTCTGAAAGATGTTACGGAATTTTATTATTATAATAAATTTATTTTTATCACTGAAATATGATTTTTCATTGAAATCTATAGAAATCTCATAATTTGATGGGTAATTTGGTACTCAGAAATCAGCAAAATCTGACTGAATTTGAGTTTTTCATAAGGTAATAACCCCAGCGTGCTTTTATTTTTCTGAAAGATCTTACAGAATTTTATTGTCATTATAATAAATTTAATTTTATCACTGAAATCTATAGAAATCTCAGGCTCTGACGGGTATAATACTACTCAGAAATCAACGACGCTGACTGAATTTCAGTTTTCACAAGGTAATAACTCCAGCGTGCTTTTATTGTTCTGAAAGATCGCACAGAATGTTATTATTATAATAAATATAATTTTATCACTGAAATCTGTAGAAATCTCAGAATCTGACGAGTATAATACTACTCAGAAATCAACGACGCTGACTGAATTTTAGTTTTTCACAAAGTAATAGCCCCAGCGTATTTTAATTTGTAAAAAGATCTTACAGAAATTTATTATCATATTAAATTTAATTTTATCACTGAAATCTGATTTTTCATTGAAATCTATAGAAATCTCATAATTTGATGCGTAAATAACCCCAGCGTATTTTTTAAATTTCTGAAAGTTTCAGTAAGCTTTTATTATTATAATAAAAATAATAAATTTAATTTTGTCACTGAAATTCAATTGTTCACTAAAATCTGTAGAAATCTCATGATTTAACGGGTAAGTTGGTACTCAGAAATCAGTGAAATCTAACCGAATTTCAGTTTTTACGAGGGCAATTACTCAAGCGTATTTTTTTTTTATTTTTCTGAAAGTTTCAGTAAAATTGTATTATTATGATAAAAATAAATCTGAGAAAATCTGTGAGAAATTTAATTTTTCACTGAAATCTGTAGAAATTCCTCAATCTGAGGGGTAAGTTGGTACACAGAAATCAATGAAATCTAACCGAATTTCAGTTTTCGTAAGGCAATAACACCAGCGTATTTTTATTTTTCTGAAAATCTTACAAAATTTTATTATCATAATAAAAAAAAAAAATCTGAGAAATTTTATTTTTCAATAAAATTTTACAGTTAGATGGATAAAAATCAGTGAAATCTGACTGTATAAGGTAATAACACCAAATTTCTAAAAATAAATTTGTGTAAGATTTTATTTATTACTGAAAAACCTGAGTATGATGTGGTGGCAAATCCTATTCAGGTACATGTTTGTCTTGACTGAAATTTTTGCTGTAATCGTCGTCGTGCGCGCATATCACATGTTACAGGCTTGATTGAGCCATTTCGTTCCGAAAATCCATTTCCGTAAAGTTCATCAATGATATAAGTGATTTTTAGTCCGCCAATATCATATATGCTAACTTTAGTTCCAGGAGGCGTTTTATCAGAAAGTAAAAAGATTTTTTCTTTCATTATTAAAATTAATTTAGTTTAATTTTAAACAGTTTGAATAGCTTTCAGAAATTCCTCTTTGGTCGGTTTTGTTAATTTTTTTCATAAAATATTGTGGTGATCGAGTGTTGTAGTAATACTGCAACGACCTGAAGTTTCGTCCACCGCAATCACGACAAATCTGACTTTTATCTCGTACGCCAAACCTGCAGTTCAGGCACGGTTTTGGTCCGGCCGATGTTGTTTTTAGCACATATCTTTTATGTAATCCACAGTAATTTTCATCATAACAAGTTTTGTTAAACAATTCTGCTGAACCTTGCTTGAGCCACTTACATTTGTTCTGCCCGATCGGAAATGGCATTGTTATAATAATTTAGATAAAAATTTTAATTAAATTAATTTTGTCTAAACTTATATTTATATATGTCATCGACGAAAACCTCACGTCATGAAAAGTTACCAAGGTAATAACCGAGTATAAAAATGTTACTGGCAAAGCCGCAAGGTATCCTAAATCAAATATTGATTTGGACCGTTTAATAAATGAGATAAATCAAGTAAAGATTGCCGAGCAAAAAAGTCTCTTCGTGCCAGTTCTCGAAGAAATAAAACGTCATCGTGGTTTACAGAAAAAAATCTAAGTTCGCTCGAGAGGAGACCGTCGAAAAGCTCATGGACGAGTATGCATCGATAACCGGAAACACTGTAAAATATTCTCGGACAAATGCATTGCTTGAACAACTTACGAACGATCTTAAAAACATTAGAGAAAATAAACTTAAAATATTACTGGTTGATTCATCTTTTGCCGGATTTAACTAAACATACAAGACTGACGTTGGTGAGATTTTACAGCCACTCGATGATGTACTTGGCAACGCAATAAAATATATTTTACAAAATGAACCTCGAGTAAAAATGACTGTCGAACTGTAGGTGATATTTCGTCAAGCGGTTGACAATGAAAAATTTGCTGACCCGTTCTTGAAGATAAGTCCGTGCGTTGTATTCATGGCTGACAATATTGAATTTCTCGTTGATAAGATAATGCAAGATTTTCAGAAACTTGTGGACGAATATACGTCACCGGGATCAGGTTGGAGTTTTGTTAATAATGTGTAACTGTTGATTCATACTCACAAGTATGATCCAATTCGTGCTGGAGCATTTATAGAATTACCACCGCGTATCAAAAACTCACAGTGTTGCGTCCACGTTGTCAGCGACGATGATAAATGTATTATGTGGTCACTGTTAGCTGCGTTATTTCCGGTTAACAAAGACTCAAACAGAACTTATAAATACAAACCGCATATTTCAAAATTAAATTTATCTGGAATAACTTTTCCAACTCCGATATCACAAATTGATAAAATAGAACAAAATAATAAAACTTTATTACCTGGTGGAATAAATGTGTTTGGGGTCGATGATACTTTTAAATTATTTCCTCGAAAAATATCGTCGTTGGCTGGCCCTGACACTGTCAATTTATTGTTGTGTAAGAAGCATTATTGTTGGATAACAAATTTCAACGGGTTAGCCGGAAAACAATATAACAAACATCATGAGAAAAAAATATTTCTGTTACAAATGTCTTCACAGATTTTATTACACTAATATGCTGCAGCAGCACTTAAAATATTGTGTTTATGATCAGCGAACAACACTGCCGTGCGAAGAATAAAATCTTGCCGTTTAGCAATCATAAAAAGAAATTTGTAATTCCGTTTACGATCACATACGATTTTGATTCTATACAGGTACCATGCAGCAGTGAAATTAGCAGCGCTGGATCACGTTTGACGATTCCTTCTCACACACATGTTTCTGTTGCGGTTGCATATAAAGTTACTTGTATTATTGATCCAAATTTGTAATTCCCAGTTAAATTGTACCGGAGAACAAGTGACAGCGACAAGGATGCTGCTGTTTGGTTGATAAAACATTTATTCGACGAAGCAACACAAATAAATAACAGATTATCAAAAACAGTTCCAATGACAACTCTAACACCTAAAGAAACACACGAATATAACGCAGCAACATGCTGTCATATTTGTGAAGTTCCATTTGTGTCAGACGGTCATACAAAAGTACACGATCATTGTCATGTGACAGATAGGTATATTGGCGCAGCACACAATAATTGTAATCTAAAATTCCATTCGTTGAGTTTTGTGCCGTGCATCGCACATAACTTTCGTGGCTATGATAATCATTTTGTCATCCGAGCATTTGGCCATGTTGATATCGTGAATTTATGTAAGGATCGTAAAATAAATAGAATTCCAAACAACAAAGTAAAATTTATTTCCTTGACAATTGGTCCGTTGCATTTCATTGATAGCATGCAATTTATGGCGAGTTCGTTAGATACACTAGCAGGCAATTGCAAAGAGTTTCCATCGTTGACAGAATATTTTGGTGACAACGTTGGTTTGATGCACAGCAAAAGAATATTCCCGTACGAGTATCTTAATAATTTTGATGAACTCAACGAAACGTCGTTGCCCAACAAAGAGCAATTTTACTCATCGTTGAATAATTGGAATATCATTCACTCCAAATACTAACACGCACTTGACGTCTGGGATAGATTAAGTTGTAGGACACTCGGGGATTATTTAGATTTGTATTTAATACAAGACACTGTTCTACTTAACGATATTTTCATAAACTACCGCAGAACAAGTATAAACAAGTACAAACTTGATCCCGCCTGGTACTTTTGTCGCTTAGACTTTCTTGGGATGCTTTGTTTAAATTAACAAGCGCCAAAGTATAGTTAATAACGGACGGCAATATTGACAAGTATCATTTTATCGAAAAAGGAATTTGCGGTGGAATAAGTGTAATCGTAAAGAAATACGTGTGCGCCAACAACAAGTACATGGCGGACTTTAATCCTGATAAACCATCTTCGTTTATACTGTATCTTGACAAAAATAGCTTGTACAGTTGGGCAATGTCACAGTTGATGCCATATGCTTGTGATTGTTGGGTACCTGTACACGATTTTCTCACAGATACAGATGGTTTACGGAGGGATCGTTCCGACGCGAGTTCTTCATATTTCGTCGAAGTTGACGTTGATTCTGCTAGTTCGTTACATGATCGTCATAATGATTATCCGTTTCTGCCAGAAAAAAAATGATTATACCAGATTCGCTGTTGTCAAACGAACAATTAAGCAAACGTGAAGGAAAATCATGTTCCGTTGAAAAACTTATGCCAAATTTACTTAGCAAGAGCAATTACGTTTGTCATTATCGAAATTTAAAACAAGCAGTTGAACATGGACTAGTTGTACAAAATATCCATCGTGTGTTGCGTATCAAACAGTCTCAGTGGATGGCAGATTATATCAAGTTTAAAAATGACAGTAGGACTATAGCAACAACAGATTTTGAAAAGGATTTCTTCAAGCTCATGAACAACTCTGTATTTGGTAAGACAATGCAAAATATCAGGAATCGCCTGGACATAGAAACTGTAAACAGCGTTAAGCGTTGCAAGACATTAGTTGCTTCAGAGAAGTTTGCTGATATAATACCAATATGTGAAAACCTCAACATGGTATTGAAACGAAAATCAAATCTGGTGTTAGATAAACCAATATTTGTTGGTGCATCTATGCTGGAAATTTCTAAGTGGCTCATGTATGATTTTCACTACGGGTTTATCTAGCTAGTTTGGCCTGAATCAAATTTGTTATTTACTGACACTGACTCGCTCGTTTATGAAATATTTGCGGACGACGTTTATCAAGATGTCTATGATCGTCGCGGTGAGTTTGATCTGTCCGATGTTGCTAAAGATAATCCTTTCCATGATCCTGCTAACAAAAAAGTAATGGGGTTAATGAAAGATGAATTTAATTTTAATGTCGTAGCAGAATTTATTGGACTTCGAAGTAAAATGTACTCGCTGATAGCAGCTTCTAGCAAAGAAACAAAAAAAAATTAAAGGGAGTTAAAAAGTCCGTTGTAAAGAATAATATCAAACATGCTGATTATCTCTCTGTGCTAACCAACAATAAAATTCATAACGCGACAATAACAACAATTCGATCATACAGTCATAGTGTGACCACAGATAAAGTTGTCAAACAAGGTCTGACTAATTTCGATGATAAACGATATTGCGCCGATAGTATAAATGCACTAGCGCTAAGTCATTATAAATGTTAGTTTGACTTAAACAACCTAGCAAAATCTTGAAATAACACTTGCTAGATAGAACTCTAAAATTTTTAAAATAGCACTTGCTGGGATAGAAAATGGTATCATGCTAGATAGAGCTCTCAGTTTGACTTAAGCAACTTTATAAAATATGGAAAACTCGCTCATAACCAAGCGTTAAAATCATGAAATAACACTTGCTAGATAAGTCTCACATTTCTGTAAAAATTTAGAGCCTTCAGATTAACAAAAACACGTACAATTATTTTGATTTATAGTAGTATAGGAATAGGGGGTTATATGCGATATGAAGTACAAAAATTGTTTTCTTGAGGTCAAATACTAAATTTAAAGCTTGTAAGATACTTTTAAGTATGGTCTGGAAAAGTATGCAAAATAAAAATGATACCCGATCATGAATTTTTTTCAGGGGAAGGACGATTTTTTTGTTCGTCGTAGAGGCTTTAAACTGTGAAGAAAAAAAAACCGGTTTTCTGATGGAAAAGCATTCATGGGTATGGAAACGCGCTCATAACCCCCTTTTCGTATACGACTGTAGCAATTTGATCGTTCATCGTGCATGCCCTCCAAAAATCGCAAATTCTTCCAAACACGTGTTATTTTTGTATAATGATTGCTTGAATATTGTTGAATTGCCTTAAGAAGATGTTTGGTTACAGCACGCTTAATGTTAGATCGTTGTGCTTAATGCTAGATCTTCCATAACAAAAAACAATTTCAACTTTCCACTTTATGCTCGTTTACTCATTTAACATTCTGCACATCAAACATGTAACATTTGCATGATGAGAGTTAGAGATTATTGGCTATTCTTCATAATATACCATTGTCTACAACTCCTGTAGAGGAAAGAAAATAAACTTTAATTTATTTCTAAGTATCCGGAGTTGTCAATTAGTTCCAGCTTACTAATGCAACTGTTGACACAACCATACTTTGATGTCCTTTCTCACATTAGTTACAAATTTTCTTCACTGTTTAAATTGGACCTGCAAAATTGCATGTGGTTGTTTATATATAAAGATATAAGAGGGATAACTAATTTTTATTTTTTGTTGCTTATTTTATTTATTCTGGGTATTTTATTTTTTTTTTTCTTCCGTAGACTACGATGGAATTATTTAATGACAAAATTATGTAGTAGTAGTAGTAGTAGTAGCTGTGGTACTGTTGCTATTATTAAAGCTGAAGATGCCATCTTTCCAAATATCATCAGGTCATGTCATGACTTTCACGGCTGCATTCTAATTTGCAAGCAGATCCGCTATAGGGCGAAGCTGTTGTATAACACAGCTCGAAATGTCTCCAAAGTAGAAATGGAAAGGAAAATGGAAAACATATAGACATTGTAATATTGACCATTAAATGGGTTATGCTACAGTAACGAGAACAAGTTAATTAACGTCACTGAGACTAAATGGGGATACTAAGATTACGTTGATTTTGGATCGGTGATCTATTTATTGCTAAACTGATTATGACGAGTGGGATTGGTGTATGGGAAGCAGCAAAAAGAAATCTCCAACTAAAATGATCTCGCTAACATATTGGCAAATTAAAAAAGGTAACTAAGGAGTCTTTTACATTTATTTCGGATGTATTTTGAGCTCATGATTGTTACCAGGCAATATTGTTTCACAGTAACATTGGTTTAATAATATCTAAACGATGCCAAACAAAAACTCCTCTTCTGAAATGAATATCACGTTAATTTTATATCATATGGTTCACTGCCTGCTGACTTTTATTCACTAAATTTGTCTTCAGTCATAGCAAAGTCGGTTGAAATTTAGTGTACCTTCCAAAACCGTTGGCAAGATCATATGATACAATTAGACTACTGGATTCGTTAAATTTATAGTATACTAAAATACATTTCAAATATCATTTATGGAATTAACATGTTATGTATGCGTTTGGACATGGTTCCTATTAACTTATGTTTCCATGTGTCAGCACATACAATATTAACATATATTGGTAAAGTGTGCCAATTATCAAACATTTCAATTCAGTTTAACACCAAATATGAGATATTCCCAATTACAATGAGAGAAAGCGTGTAATTTTAACGGAATGAGAGAGCAGTTTGGTGCATTATGTGTCTCTGAGAGTACTTACAATATCATATTAAATTCAAGCTCTCAGCTCCACTACAGCCAGGAGACAGCCCTCCAGAAAAGACGAAAATTTCGTCTTTACTGTCTGTATACTATAATGACCAGAGAGGAAACTCTTACCTATTATCTCCCATTGATTACCTCTAGGTGGTGCCGGTTTTAAGTAGAACATTACAACATTTACGGTGTTCGCATTTGTGGGAGGATGGGAGGATCTTTTCGTAAAATGATCGGGAAAGTATTATCAGGGTAACATAACTTGCTAAAAAAAACAAAGTGCCAACTCCTTTGAATACATTCCCCAATCACATTAACATAAGAAGAATAGATATTGGAACAGCGAATGCTAAGCAGTTCACCTCCATTACGAGCACCGTTCGAGTACAAAATGGCTGGATTCGCTGTATGAATGATAACCTCTTACATTAACGTGACAGCAACGCAACCGGCGGTTACGTGATCAATGACAACTGTACACGGTAAAGAAGAGAATGAAAGAACTTTTTTCTTACTGATAATTTTTTTCGATCAAATCCAAGAAACTCGTTAAACTATGTGCCTGCTAGAAGCTTGTGCTGACGTCAACTGGATCTGGTGGTCATCTGGGCAGAATCGAATCCTGTCTCTCCTAAGGTCGATCACATATATAAAAACTCAATAAGGTTGACTGTGCATGCCAGCGTACAGTTTATATTATGGCTCCGATCGGAACGTACCTTCAAAGTGAGGCACACATATATCGCTCTAATCTCATGAGCTGTAATCTTTATGAGGCGAGTCTGATCTTCTGAGAATTCAAAGTACACCGAAAGGATAACCCACTTGACCCACAACGATAGGGTTTGAGGTGTCATATCCCCTCTTCCGACCTTCACTGGACGAAAGAGTCACTTTCGTTTTCTACGAAGTTTCTATGTGCGCTTCAAGGGCAGGGACATGGCTTTGCATAGTTGCTACCCTCGACGATTTTATGAAAGAAATGGAGCGTTTGAAGCATCTCTGATTGCATGCTGACTGCAAAATATCCTTTGCTACCAAGTATGGATGTGTCAATAGGATCACACAATGATCTTATTTGAACGGAAAATAGTTCGGGTACATTAAAAGGACATGAAGCTCGCTAGCTCTGCCAAAGATAATGCTATCAGGAAGTATGTCTTTATGCATGATAGTACCTTTAGCGACGTTCTGGCTAAGGGCTTGATCTGAATAGACCCATGTCCCAAAACGGTTTTATTTAGGAAACAAAGTGATGGATTGTGTCTTATTCAAGTCAAGACTGTCCAGCAATACTGATCATGACCAATATTTACTCTGCCACAATGTCGTAAAGTATCGGAAGTCGTGGAGCGGTAGCCATTTGATGGTAACAGTGACTAAATGTTCCTCCTCCAACACACAGATGAAGAAATCGGTTAGCCGCGGGATTATGGCACTAGAAGGGTTGATACTGTTAGCTTCGCACATGTCCCTTTCCCTCATGTACCTTCCAAGCGGAGGGCCCTGTAGCTAGGGAAGTTATTTTCACAATGGCTGAAATTCCTTCTTTGCAGAGCTCTCCCTACATGATTCAGGCGTGAAGGAGAAGCCGGTCGAGGACATGGAGGAAATACCCATGATCGCGACTGTGTGAGTAAGTTTAGCTTCGCCTAGTTTTACTGGGTTTTTCTATCGCTTTATCGAGTAGATTGTTGACCCAGTACTTATCCAGTCTGAGAGAGTTTATCCGAATCATTTTGCAGTTCTTACCTCTAAATCTGTTTTAATTTCGATACTAAGACTGTGGTAGTGAAGGGGTGGGGAGGTGAAGAAGGCGAAGTCTCTAAAACACAAATCAATTGTTTGATGGTGCATAAACGGCCCAGGTTTCTGGGTAAGGGACAAGAGAGTTTGTTATTCCACTGTTACGACCATGTAGTATAATTACCTGCTTGTTAAAATATGAATTCTTTTTATTTCATTTTTGTATCATTGTTTATTATTATGATGATGATTATGTTCACAGGGTCTGATATTTTGAGAGAAACGTCGTGTTTATTTAGAACATAAATATGACTCTCAGGATTTCGTAAGAATTTTTTTTAGATAGCTGGCTTGATAAACAAGCGACGTGAACGATTGATTGTGGCCAAGGTCATTTGCTAAGCATGTATGATTATATCGTGTAATGCGATGGTCAGATGTTGAAATAACCACGCGTTCTTCGTGCGTGTGCATGAAATGGCGTTTTGGTTCGGTTTTTAAACACTTAGATACCTGTGAAATAGTCAGAGTCAGTGAGAGTCATTTAGAGTCATTCTTATACCTTGAAGAACAAGGTATTCTTTTTCTTGTGCTAAAAAGAGTTTATTTTTCTTACATCTGTAGAACTCGAGAGATGTATATTGTTATAGATGACAGCTATAGGAGTTCATCTATTATTTAAACAATAATTATTTTCCCTGGAGAACTACACAAGTTGCTTAGAACAAAGACCTTTAGTGAAATTGATTCTAAATTGGAACAGAACAGTACAAATTGTGGTTCAACGTGAAATTCTGGACATTTGTGTAAAGACTTCGTCTGACGTCATCATCTTCCATCTTGGAACCAACTTGAGATTCAAATTGGATTCAGTTAGAACTGTTTATTGATAGGACATATATGTTTTCAGAATTCTGGGACAAATGATTGGATTTTCGTCGCAAATCGTAAGTCCTATTTCATATTTTCACCTTTTCACCGTGTTTTCTAGGGAAATAAATTATTTTTGTTAAAACTTACAAAGTTTGTTGTCTTCACTCTTTTCTTTTTGTTACTTTAAACACCACCTTGTCGAGTATAGGTATATATAGAAAATGCAGCAAAACGGTCGAATCAGCGAGCCTGATCCATACCATGTCCCACATACCATGGCAGTATTGGCCTGAATATTGCAAGGCTCGTCATAGTGACGGATTTTCGCTTACTAGACTAGACAACAGAACTTCGCTTGTTAGCAGCCAGAACGGCATCATACGGCATGAAATAATGTTTTAATGAATTAACAAGATTTGAGATAGCTCCCGTGTGCATGCATTTACAGACCAAATGGCCATGTCATATAATCGGGGGAAGTACGCCCACTAGGCTGCGCAGGGGAGGCACACCATCATGGACTCCAAATTATTAATACAGATCTTCGACCATCGTCCAGGCATAAACTGTCCGAATAGAGCAACTGCGTTTTCTCTTAACGAATTATTCGACGCATCTGCAGCTGTGACGGAGCCTTGGAAAAATTCGAGGTCGTCTATTCCATTGTTCCTGGTGTAATCGCTACCTTAGGCATAGTATGACTATTTTGTTTTATAGAAGGGACCATAGTGACGTTCCCCACTAAGCTAGCAATCGATGGCCCCTCCTGATGAATGTTCAAGTCGTCACACTGCTCCGTAATCAACTTTGCATTTTTATCCTTGCCTTTTGATACTTTCATGTGACCCAATGCACTAGCTGTTTCAAATTATAATGCGCCCAAAATGAATGTTGAGTACAAGAACACTCTCATGTATACCTTATTTAGCTTTGAATTATTTGTGTTTCTACAAGTCGTCACCATTGTTTCAATGAAATGATAAGAACGAGAAATATCGGAAATTCAAGGCCCGAATGTGTTCTTAAATCACAATATCATTATTCTTTATTTATACATGCGATAAAATGGATGTAGTAAGAACAAATACCAACCAAATAGCACGCAACATCAACAAGGTGTTGGGGCACAAGGTTAGTATAGACAAAGTCCACAACTGCGGACAAAAAGTCATATATAGATATATCACACGTGTAGCAAAACCTTCACTGAACTTTAACATACCGAATTTATGGACGGATAGTTTGAAATCATGAAGATATTTATTGAATTTCGGTAGGTTCTGATCGAAAGCATGAGTGTGGCGCTACCTATCCTTCGTCAAGGTTAGACCGTGTGCAAGAGTTTCATACCTTGCTCTATAGGGCGTATTGAACTTTTCGTTTGATAGGGAGGGACATGTTCTCGAGTAGAGGTGATTATTATAAATAACGTTGTTGTGATGAGGTATTTCTGAATTTGTTTTCCCGAAAGTGATTGTAATGATTTTTTTTCTTCTCAATTTTCTAAAATAATTTTGGAAAGAAATATATTTTCATCACACCTTAGTGTCATCTTTTCGAAAATATTTGCACAGAAAAAAAGTAAAATAAGTAGTTTTCAGATTTTAGCGGCGAACATTACACATACCTTCCATCAAAAGAGCTCATGTGAGGGTCTACATACGCATAGCAGGTCTTTGCTTGCCATGATGTCTCAAAAGACGTTGTCACCTGAAGAAAAATTATCTGCAGTTGAGATACATGACTTTTGCTTATCGTCACATGAATCTGAAATGCAGCAGCAATTGCGTAAATGATTTTTGGGAACAAGGAAATGGTAAGACAATGCTAATGTTTAGGGTAAAATCAGTGTTCAGAGGTAAAATTAAACAATGCGCAAAGTATCATTGCTTTTGGTAAAATATAGTTCGAAACTTTCCTGTGGTAAATGTTTGCATATGCAAACAAAGAGTACGTGCACACACACACACACACACACACACACACACACACACACACACACAAACGCACACAAATACACACACACACACATACACTCTCTAAATAATTGCAACTTTTTAACAGGTACAATTACTTAGTGCACGAGAGCAGCAATTGTAGAGGTAAATCAAATCGTTCTTTTATACAACCAGTATCAACATTGGTTTTGGTTGTCTGATGAAGACATTGCCGCAGACATACAATTTATGCCGGGTGAATTGAAAAATGCGAATGATTCCAAGGTATATATATATATATATATATATATGTGTGTGTGTGTGTGTGTGTGTGTGTGTGTGTGTGTGTGTGTGTGAATTGGGTTTGATTTGTTTTTGAAGATTGGGCCGTGTTTTTAACGATAACATACGATTATATTATTGATGTAGCTCCCCTGAACAATATCATTTAGTCCAGTGCCTCCCGTTAGGAGTTTCAACACGAACTTATTTCGTCCCTGATGATAATCGTTTGGATCCCTCGTAGTAATGGTCATCTCCCTAACATTATCGTAAGGAACTCCACTTGTCCACTGATGATGATAAAATCCAGGGATTTGAACGCCACATTTCTGACTTTCTTTGACCGATATGCTGCTACTTTTACAGTCGTTGGAATCAAGCGGATCGAACATATGGACTGACAACAAACACTTAGCCGGTGGATTTAGGTCCTCAACTCTAGAGGAACATCCAAACGGAAATGTTGGCTGCAGCTGTATAGTAGTCGATGATCCTTGTATCATGTTTACTACTGGATTCAAGGCCTATAAAGGATAGTATCTCAGTTTTTTGCTCTGATGCAGATGCTGTTTCTTTACTATATGCATTATCCTTAATAATTAACAATATGTAATGACCTTTGAACCAACTGAATCGTTTAACTTACATAAATGATACTGGTAAAATTTATTTACAGTAATGTAATTATTAAACGAAACCGTCGAAATGTTTTAAATTATATATGTCCAAGTGTCTGAAATACAACTATGGGCAAAATTATATATTTGATCATCTTATTAAAGCAGTTGAAATGTGAATGAAAAATGTTTTGTTCTAGACGGCTTAAACATTGGATCAAACTATCCAGTACATAAATATGTGAGACAATATTAAATAATTTGGACCACTGCTTATAATTACCGTTACTGTCAGACATTAATCTAATGCACCACAACCAAAATGATATCGACAATAAAATAAGCAGGGTTTTTTGTAACAAACTACGATACTAAATATATTTAATTTGATTACTAATACAACACATCTAGATTCATTCGGTATAGCACAATGTAAATAAAACATGTCTTTATAGCATGCATTGATTTTTATTTCAGACTTTTTTTTATAAATGAAAACTAACGCATGACAATCATATCAAATCAATGCTTCAAAATAAAGTGTTAACTCTTATAAAAAGCACGAGTAAATCACGATTGCCTCTGAAATATGCATTGGAATTTGCTGAATATTTGGACACTCTCCGCTCTCGAATATGCCTTTAAAGGCACAAATCATCCATGTAATGTCCAGACTGTCGATTATGACAATGAAATTATTTTTATTTTCGTCTAGTGATAACTATTTTCTATCTGGATAATTAAACATTAAAACACTGCCGCCCGTGTAATCAAGATTGTAATATACTTATAAATGTTCTTCTTAATTTCATAATAACATATATTGTACAGAAAGCAACAACAAGATGCCCAAGTGGGCCATATCTTTCATGATGCTTAAATAATGTAGGAATGGACCACTTAACCTAAGATGTTTGTGTAGCATTGCAGATATGCAACCTAGGCAAACTCAATATAATGTTGATTTTTACCTATTTTACTATATTCAAATAAAATAAAATGTTCAAAAGATAATGGGAAAGCCATACGCACGGTATCTTGCTCATAATCGATCCCATTCAAGAATCTAATGGTAGAAACCTATTTAACACGTTTATAGAAAATGAATGAGATATATACGCTCTATATCTAAACACGTAGGAAGCTCATTAATATAGCCGATGAATAATGTTTGATCAAAATTAGATGAAAATTATGGTTTCAAGCGTGTCAGCAAGGTCAGCCAGTCAGTTGCAAGATCACCTCAGTATAACACGTAAATCCTTCCCACTTTTCATCTTGATTTATATAAGCCCCTATTCTATTTTTTCAAAGTCGTATCCGTATGGTGGCTTCTGGAAAGGTAATAAGATCAGCCAATCAGCATAAGGTCATCTGATTAATATGCTTGGATCTATGTCATTATTACACCTATCTAAACTCAGGACGATATAAACTCATATTTCAAGTTTGGTCAAAATCAGATCAAAAATCTAGCTTACTGAGCGATATCAAGCTCAGCCTATCGGATTCAAGATCACATAATTGGCATGCATTAATCTCACTCATTACTGAACTTGTGTGAGATCTTGATGACATAAGCATGTATTCCCTAAGTCGGATCACCATCGGACCAGAAACAAGGTAACAGATAAATCAAAAGCAAAACCATCTCCTTAGTATGCATTCATCTTGCTCATTACCGAACTCACTCAGACATTTTAAAGATACAAACATATATTCTAGGTTTAATCAAACTGGATCAGAAGTATGGCCAACGTAGTGGTAGGACGTCAAACTAATCATGCTCAAAAACATTTCGTTATCATCAAGGGCTCATGTTCATTATCAAAACTTGCTGAGAGTTTGATGACTTATTACCAGGATTCTAAATTTGATTAAAATGAGAGCAAAAATCTCGACTACAGAGTCGCGAATGTTATGATGTACCATAATGATGCAATCCGGAATATCTACGAATGAGTTCACAATAATTTCAAGTAGTGCGTTAGTCCAATAGTCAATGAGCACTTAGTAATTCCAAAATGTAATTTAAATAAATAATTCCTCTCAAATTTATCTGAACCCAGTTGTAATCCAGATCTAAAAGGATTCTAACAGACTGACCTAACCCCAACGTGAAATAGATATCGAATCTTTATTTATACACATTTTCACTTGGCCTACACCTTAATAGAATATGAAGATTTCAAAACGAAAAACCTAGTCGAACTGTAAACATAACTGACGTTCAACTCTTGTTATGAAAGCAAGTTGTTTGCAACTGACAATCATATACAAAAGTTAATTACGTAAGCATTCTCGTTACAACATACAACCAAAAATATAAGTTAAGCAAGCAATATAAGTTAAATATACATAACAATAGTTACCCGTATTCCTAGCCAGAATTGTAGACTTGTCGTGGAATTCACATGTGCGCTATCTCTACCGTTGCTCGAGTTCATAATACATTTAATCTTCCAAGAAAAGAGCATATAGAAATACATACAATATTCATATTGTGAGATTAAAGTCTTTTTCTTATACTGAAAATGCATGTAAGAAACGAAATTAGCACATGCAAATTGATGCTATACTTTTTCAATATAAGCACAGGCGTGGATTTACAATTTTACATCAGAAATGACTGGATGCTAAACGTTAGTTCTCAGGAAATTCGATTTTAAAATTGCTTTTCCCTTCGCTTCATATTGTACGTTAACAGGAAAAAATGTGATCAGTAAGGTCTAATTTGCAACTGAAATGGTTAAGTGTTATGTATGTTCTATCAACACCAGGCCTTTCATTTTTAAATTCGAAAGGTGAGTATAACTTGCAGAGGGTTTGGAAAATACTCTGATCAGCTTATAAATTACATGGGCAGCAAATTGACCATTGTGAAGTAGATTCTTTTGTCTTGATCTTTACTGTTTTTATTGTTTGATTCACAGCCTCTTTTCCTTCAGGAACATCTATTATGTTGCAAGACCAATATTTTATTAGAATGTTGTTTTCGGCTTGGTAGGGCTGTTACGCAAAAATATGTTTATCTTCCAGGCAATGCGCACTAAATAAAATATTCCGAATATATTATTAGCATTATTAGCGAAACTATCAATTTTATACGATAAAATTTAATTATGTGAAAAACCAAATGGAATATATCAGGCAATTATACAGAAAATGCATGTCCGGTTGTTTTTCTATTATGAACAACTTCATGAAGTCAATATGGTTTAGTTTATGATCCATACTTGATTCTCTATGTATGAAATATGTAGTTTTGCTTCAAAGGCGAATTAAAGCACATACATTTTACTATTAATGAGAATCTACAATCGCACATTCAACATTCTAATAAGCTAGAAGATTCAAGAAATAAGAAGGATGGATAAATAAGTCAAACATTTATTCAATGAACAGAAATAATCAATAAGCTATGAAATAGTATATAAATGGATGCAAATATCTATTTATGTCGGTATCATTATAACTTTTAACTTTAAATATACAAATGTATATACCTATTTATGTGTGTTGATGTATGTGCCTGAATGTATGTAGTTAGGCATATATGTACGTGGGATGTATGTTCGTACTTCTTCATGTATGTATTTTCATTCAAAGTTATGTGTTTGTAAGTAGGGAAGCTTGCACGCCTGTTACTGTGATTTCCTATTAAAATGATTACATAAATTGTGCATAGCTTCCTTCTTAACCTTCCATCTTAATATATATATATATATATTAAGTGTAAGGATATATATCAATGTTTAAGCTGTATGATTTTCAGTTATTTGATCTTTATTTTGCTATCAATTTTTATATATGACAATGCTCACGTTAATATCCAGTTTGTAGCCACCTTCGATAAGATCCGTCTCATGCAAATTTGTATCATTTAATTCATTAAGTGGTACAGGGCCTTTGCTTAGAAGGAACTTGTCATTGACATGCCTGCCATAAGAATATAAAACATCCAAAATATAGATAACATAGGAGTTTAAATATAAATCACACTAAGTATAGTTATATATTAATGTCTGTCTGTCTTGAAGTATAGCTCCTTGTGGATGGATAGATTGATGGATGGATTACCGTGCGTTACGGTTTAAATTCTGCAAAGCATGCAGAAGATCATTGAACAAATGTTGTTGTACAGCGGTTTCAAACGTTTTATAGAAATATATCCTTATAATGTTACAATTTTCAAACTAATGTGGCCAAACAAATTTTTATCTTTTGAGGGGTTTAATTTTAACAAGGTTACCAAGTTTCACCTAAAATGAGATGCAATTAGCTATGTTTCATTGTTTGTAACATAATGTATACCTTTGTGTGTACACCAATATGTGTTGGAAAGCAGTATCGAACGTCCTAAGGTTTTATTGAAACCATAAGCGGAGACATTTTACACGAGTCTTGTAAATATCCAGAAGGAACTATTGAACTCCTCGAACATAATGCTCTCGCGTAGTCGAGCAACTCAGCTTTTCCAGCTAGATGAAATGCTAGATTTTATGCGAGTAACATTTATCAGGCAATAAACAATACTGTGAAACATGCTCCTATATCGGTATGGTTATTCAGCAGCGAGGTACGATCTAATTTTCATTAAACTTGTTTATTTAAACGGCACTGGAAGTTCTGGTGATAAAACAACAACGGCAATATATTATTTAGATATTCACCCAGCATGGTTCTGTTAATTCCCACGTATATGCTTGCGAAAGATATAAGAAATAACTGATCTGTTAGCGGACAAACTTATCATGGTTATTTTTGACGTCTTGGCAATTCTTCGGATCCGTCTAAGACTGGTCAGATATTCATACCTAGGGTTATCATCTGGAGCGAATTTTGCCCTGTAGCGAACAAAAAATTAAAGATGCTTTTAGATACGTTGACAACCAAGTCAGTAGCGGTAATTTTGTGTGGCGATCAAGGTCACCCGCTCCGACCACGGGTGGATTTCCTCATCCATGGTTAGTCGGAAACGTAAATAACTATTAACAAATTCTTGACGATTATCGAGATAAGGACAAATTGAAAAAAACAATTAAAAAACAGGATGCGTTTAAATCTGACCGAGTTCTATGTGAAAAACTGCTTAAAGTTATTCCAGAAACGTCTATAAATTATCCTCAATACCAATGGGAACCGACGATTGATCATTGTTTTGCGAAAACAAGTCGGAGATGGTATATAGCAACAATTACTTTGAAATTTTCAGATAAAACAGCCCCGCGGATGTATCACCCACAGGATACAAGTTTCCAAAATATCGTAGTGGAAAAAACCTGGATCTGACGAAAATTAAATACTGATACTCAGCGAGGTAGTTTAAGTGGTTATCAGTTACGCTGAACGAACTCTAGCATCATACGATTAAAAATCATCTTGTTGGACACTTGGATATGTAATTACAATTCATGCATCACAGGGGTTAACACTATCAAATCAATGTGAGTCTGGATCGTTGAGGATTGCATAGAATGATGAAATTTAACATATTCGACTGTATCCCGAGTCAAATAAATGTCTCAACTGGCTTAAGCAATTGTTTACTGGCGGAGGTGCTGCTGTGCTTATAATTAGCCTATAACACTCAACGGGCTGGTAGTTGCTTTTCCGCGGGGATTATCTGTAATTATTCCAGGACAAATCCGAGTTGAGGATTTCGGTCTATTAAGTGTTGGTCTGTCTGGGATTCTAACAACGCAGACACTGTGTGCGTGGTAGTACTCCAGACTGGATCGGTTCCTCTCTTTACCGCCTTCCAGTTCACCGGGTTCATATAAATACCTGACCGTTATGTTGTTGCCTAGACCAGGTTTGTTATCTGTGACTCGTTGTTCTAGGAGCACCATTTTATTTTCCAATTGCATCTGCAGGTTACATTGCAATCGCGCTTGCAACCTCATTCTCTATCGCGGCATCAACCGGTGAAAGCCTTACTACCCAGCTGCATTAATAGTTCCTGAGCATACTGATGTCCAAACAACCTTTCGGCAGGTGTTCAATTAAATCGGTGAACAATTACCTAATCGCTATGTATTCCACCACGTCTGCGACGACATTTTATCATTTTTTTTGTTTCCATCAGCAACGATACCACTCCAGGAAATTCTTTGCTGGGATCAACGTGCAACAAACGTGACCCGGTTAAAGACCCTCGTCTATCAATGCGCGTAAGAGCATTTGTGACTTTCGTTACTGCTTTTGTGTTACTGGTTCTGTTCTCTGTATCTACTTGTTTCATAAACCACTATTAACGCATACTTGTATTTGGGCAATCGATATTGTCGCTCGTGTATTGTGTCGAGCGGTAAAAACAAGATATCTGCCTGATGAACTCTATAAGGAGTTTTAACATAAAACCGACCACGTTGTAGTTTTTGGCGCGGTTAGATAAGTTCGTTATTTTGCCAGCCTGACCAACCATACCACAGGAATTCTACTCGACAAACGCTGTACTAGCCAATTTGGCAATTGCTGCTGTACCTTTCTAATACCCAACTGGGCTCTAACATATTGATTCCGTTGTAATTTACCAATTATCAACAATTTTTCTTTCGACGCAGATGTAATTAACCATTGTGCGAGTATTGCAATTAAATTTAGATTGTTGATTGGTTTTAACGCCTGAATCAACCGCACATCCGCAATATGGCGTTATGTAAATCTTTATTCTGCAGGCAACATCGTGATGATAATACGCATTATTGGTTTGATTAACTTGGTTCTCACCTGCAAGCGATTTATTTTGCTGATCTAACCGTATATGTAATCGTGTGCATGGACTGCAATAATTACATCTTTGAATGCGTTTTTGCCAGGATATTTTTGCCATGGCGTTCCTGATAATTTACTAAGAGATGCAGCAATATCACCCACACGACAATGAATCGCTGCTTTATGAAATATATATTTGTTCACACTTCAACGCACACGTGTAATTGCATGTTTGTAACTTTTTGACGTTATTGTAAAAGGATTAATACCCTTGGTGACAGTTTTACATAAGCGCATTGTGTTATTATAATGTCTGAGTTCAACATGGAAGTAATTGACTTGATAGCGACACGAGAAGGGCCTGCAGTTAAACATCATCCAGCAATGCCAAATTATAAGATAGGCACCTATCATTGGGTCTTCAGCATCTGGAGAAGCTCACCTGTTACTTAACCTTGTAATAAGATGGTTAAAATGGGATAAGCTTAATTTAGTTGCATCATCTGCTGATGACCAACAATGTTACGATGTTATCAAAGGATTTTAATAAAGTTATTTATGGCAACAGCGAAGATGAAGAAACAGTTCAAATATATCACAGATATCGGCGACGCCTTTTCAATTGATGACCTTGAAGGAAATATCAACAATTTAGAGGTTTACGATTATGTTATGTTGGATAAACAAACAAATCCCACATGAATCTTTTCATGAGGCAGGCATAAATACCACTGATATCATCACACAGTTACACAACGCAATATTCAGGCGCCTAAAATGATTCGTGTTAATAGCTATTGTATAGTAGTCTTCAACGTATTTTATACCCATACACTGAGAAATATCCGGCAATATGGATTTCAATGAGTTTAAAAATTTCTTTTTTACTAACCAGACAGCAACCATATGGCTGTATTTTGATTAATTTAGCCGATCTACGAACGAGTTATTGTATTGGCATAGATAATATTTTCAGCACATACATTGATTTATCTGCAATTGATTTGATTATAAAACGCACGCTTGCGATTACAATGGCAGGGGGTGGGTAATTGTTTCAGAGGTTTCCAAGTGTTTTTTGTATATCGCAGGCCGGGGAGAAACAAACCGCAAACTTCGGAAAATTCACCGATTTTATCTAGTTGTTTTACTGGGTTTCCACGGGGTCTTCGAGGGAGTTTTAAAGCCCCACGGTCAAATATGGTGGAAGCACCCTTGCTTTCTTGTATACCTATAGAAATACACATTTATAAAAAAAAAAAAAAAATGGTGGATTTTTCATTAAATGGTTCGAGTGGATTTCACGGATTGTTCATTCTCTCCCTCCATTCTCCTAATCTTGCGTGATGGTACCAAAAATATAAAGTCAATAAGGAGATGTTAAGGTACTTTTAGCAGATCAAAATCTAGGTAAGACTCTATGGTCAATAATATTGTGTGCATAGTGCTGTTCTAAACAAATGTTCAATTGCTGCAGTCTAGTGTAAACGTCCCTCATTCGTTTCAGTTGATTAACAAATAGCATGAGCTTGCCGCGACAAGCTCGGCAGAGCAATATCCAGTTACCTATTCAAAATCACAGCATGTATAATTTTTTTTAATTTCAAGACATAGCTATCGATAACACTGTTTGCAAACGACCCGCAATCACTCAAGATAATAAGCTAAATATTTCGTACAGTACGATTCATTGTTTTATTTGAGATTGGAAATGTCTAAATCGCATGCATTCAACTCCTCACTTATCGACCTATTAAAAAGCATTAGTTAAGTGCCAGTTGAAGATATATATAAACCCTCATTTAATCTTCTCCAGACCTAGAGTCTTGTTCATCTTCGCAAAAGGGCAGAGTAGGGACAAAGTTTGGAACCTCCTATCCGCTATATTGCTTCGGCATATTAACTGTGGATGCCACACAGCTGATAATTGTGTAAGCCATATTGCTTCTTTTTGGGGGGGAATCATGTAAAAGGTCCAAATATAAAGTCCAATTACACATAGACCTGGCCTCCAAAACTTAGCTGACTAATTAGTAACTATATCATCTCCCTATTACCGCATACGTAATATACAAAAGAAACACAAGATGGATGCCTTATATATACGAGATATAGCTCTACGCTAAAAGTAGCTTGTAGGACCGAAAACATGGATGAAAAGATCGATTAAAAGAAATGATAACCCCTCATCTAGCCCTCAAAATTTCTAGATAGAATATATATGTGTTTGTTTTGTTCTTCTGTTGTTGTTGTTGCTGCTGCTTTTATTTTGAGACTAAGGCTTAACAAACTAAGGCCTAACACAATCGTTGCCATGTATATTTACTGCATGAGATATACGAAATGGAGACAAATCTTAATTATTTGGTCTACATGAAACAGCAATATGTTACCATAAAATATAATATGTTATCAAATTGCTCGAATCAATGTGATACTGAGATTCTCTCTCTCTCTCTCTCTCTCTCTCTCTCTCTCAAAATATTTACTGGTAGATGTGAGTGAGAAAATACTGATAGATGTGCGTGAGAAAAATAAAGAAAACTGTTAATAATCGTGTCTTTACGCAACTCTTGTCTGTCTGTTTTTCTTTTGGTTTCTGTTTCGGGTTTGTATGTCTGTTCATTTATCGTTTCTGTAACGTATAGTCGAATGCTTGGATTCTCGACAAGACGATTACGGTTCTAAATTGATTTTAGCAAAAATATTTTTAAAATTAGTTTCTCATCATACTTTTGTAGCGTTTGCATATAAATGCTTGAAGTACAAAAAGTAACAAATATGTCTCATATCAGGATAAACTCGATCCATAACACATAAGGTAATTTAGAAGTTAAGCAGCAATTACGAGAAATGTTAACGTGACATGATTTATTAATTTCTAGCTATATTTAAAGGAAAGCATGTTCAAGTAAATTAGCTATCAATAGGTTCACTTAAAACAATGATAGCGAAAGAAGTTCCAAGCTTTTATGTTCCTGGCATTTTGTTTTTGATATACTAATAGCTTTGATTTTTTAGTCTAGTTTACATCCATTTCTTTGTTTAACTGACTGGTCCGTCAGTCCACGTTTTACGTTTACCTTATCCAAGTACCAAACAAAAACCATATG
This sequence comes from Megalonaias nervosa, assembly GCA_016617855.1. Classification (NCBI taxonomy): domain Eukaryota; kingdom Metazoa; phylum Mollusca; class Bivalvia; order Unionida; family Unionidae; genus Megalonaias; species Megalonaias nervosa. The sequence goes on from JAECUM010043466.1 coordinate 28,280, forward strand.
CAATGTGATAATTTCAATATAAAAACTGAAAATAAAATTATTCATGTGCTCCCTGAGTTTTAGATCTTCCTCTCGATATACAGCATGGTATTGGGCCCAGTTCAATTAAGGCACGGAGAGACACATATATAAATCTCTGCAGCTCGAGCCTTCCTATGATAAAAATCTATAATTACTTTCATAAAATGCTTTCTTAATCATGATGTTTACTTCGTAGTCCGCATATAGTTTTATTCTTCTGTTTTTATATTGTTACTTAAAAAATCGAGAAAGATTAGCATTCATACAGAGCCTGTATATTAAACTTGAATTGCTACCAATAATTTTCAAGTACTTTCAAATGCAACATTCACCCTTGGTCCTCGTTCAAACAAATAAAATGCAGTTGAATTTAATTTATATCAATTTTAAAGAGCTGAACACATGAAATTTATTTTCAAATTTTAGATAATAGCAATTAGAGTCAAGTTGCCACTAGTTGAAGAGATCTTAAAGGTTCACAAGCTCAAGTGGATTGTACTTAGATATTTCTGCCATGCTTACCAAGACACTGAGTAGTAGAGTCCATCTGTCACGTTTTCATACAATTGACAACGAAACAACAATTTTGGCTTTTTATAGATTTGCCTATTCACGCCTTGTTCATCAGCGAAATAAAGCCAAGGCTGAACTTTAAGAGAGTTCGTTGGGAGGTCTGATGAGTCTAGAAAGGAGTGAAAATGAGATACAGCCATTAGTCCTATGCAAAACGTTTATTGTATGCATGTTTGTTAGTATCAGACGCTATACCAAACCTGAAAAAAATGAATAGGAATTCACGTAGAGGTAATCTTAATCACTTGTGTAATGAAGAAGAACATGCAAACAAACATTCCTTTGTTTAGATTCGTTTCTTGTGCTTATCTTTTGATACAAATAACAAATCTAGACGAACCAATATATATATATATATATATAACCAACATATATATATATATATATATATATATATATATATATATATATATATACTACTATATATATATATATATATATGAGACACATGTTAAAATAATGATAGAATTGTAGTGATTTGCTGCGCAAATTTACGTCTGTTGAATCCGCATGACCATTTGAATATGTATAGGAAAGAATGCATGCGTGATACTTTTATTATTGAAAAAAATGATACCTTGCATCGGACGAATTTTCACTGAAAGAAGAAGTTACAGTTGCAGATGTTAACTAATGAAGGAGTTTTCTGATACTAAAGCAGTAGCAAAGACCATAAAACATCTTTACCCAAACGCCACACTGCGATTCGATATTTATATTCACAACGCTAAATATGTTCATTCAGCTAAAGACGGTCACGTCGTGTATCTATCAACATCTGAAGAACAACGAATTGGTCATTTTTCTTTTCTGACGTCTGTTGTCCAGGAAAGTTTGCTGTCTGACACTGATTCGATTACGTTTTGTACAAGTTTATTGACATTAATTTCTATAGGCGTGTAATACGAAACATATTACTCATATATGTACGGTTAGCAGCAATGAGTTCACGAACTGTAATGTATTAAGGAAAGTTCGTTAACGACATTTGCAATAGAAGGTGATTGTTGAGAGCAGAGTAATTTTACGGATTGTGTTTACTGAGACAAGCTAATACTGTGTAGTACACACTCGTTGACTATTAATTAGTGTATTGTTCTTTTGTGTCAGCCAAGTAAACCAGTAAAAATTCAAACAGTAAATAATAACATGATGATTTAAGTTTCAAGATATTAATTGAAAATAATTTCATTGCAGACTGTGTCAGCCTAGGAAGTAAAGAAACAAAACCAAACAATAACAACACATACATTCAGAACTAGAGTCCTGAATGCTGACATTTCAACGCGCAAAAGGTAACTGTCAAAAAATGCAATTGAAATATATTTAACCTGCAAATAACCATTTGTTATCAATGTTTATAATTATGCACTAATGTTTCTAAGATCTGAAATAATAAGGACGCTGACGTTGTTTGGCGATGTTTTGTACCAGTCCCTTTTGGAGGAAAGGCATTGGCTGCCCATGGGAAATAAGTAACCACATGTGATATTCCCAAGCTATCATTATGTATGCACCTAATGTGCAAGGAAATACAAAGAATCCACTATGAACATTTGATCATGGGTAGATACTGGGTGTTTGAGTGGGAAGAAAAGGAATGTAGTACCGATACACATATTTTGCATTTGCCCAGACATCTACATGTAAATGTGTATTCAACGGATACTCTTCGTTTACATGCCGAGTTAACGCTAAATGCAAGGTTTCAATTTGTAATCAATGAAAAGATCGAAAAAAGAAGAAAGATAATTCACTTTCAAGTATTCTAAACTACTTACCAAAGCAGTAGGCTGAATTATGATAATACGAAGGTGAAGGATAGTAATAATTCACTGGCGATAATTTGTAGAGCATATGCGTTCCACAATTGATCACTTCCATTTCAATTGTAAAGTCGCATACACTAAGAAAACCTTTCCCGCACGCAATGCGAATAACTTTTCCTTCACTGGTATGTGGTACTGTACCTATGCGAAACAAAAAAAGAACAAAGAAATAATCTGATCTGTCATGTTGTCGTTTGAAAACATACAGTGCTTAAATCTTCCTAAAATGGGTATCGCCTGTGTACAAAGTGCATGCTCTGGTACATAACAAATTTTTCATTTGTAAAGATTTTGTGCGTGTATTATGGTTAAAATCCACGTAACCACAATGGCGAGAATATTGTGACTATTAAAAGTTACGTTCTAAAAATGCAAAGGCAAAGGATTGCAACAACAACAAAAAGAAAGAAGAACAATTAGGTCTGGGCATGTGAACTTATGTCGACAATATATTAGGCTATTGTGTCGAAAACAAAATGCAACCTTAATCTTAAAAATCATTTTCAGGATAATCATTAAAATGTAATTCAATAGAGCTTTGCAACTTTTGGACATTGAATCCTTATTTGAAAATATCAACAACTGTAGGAATCTATGTTTCTTTTAACATTTGCATGAACAATGGTCTGATTTCTTTAAACTGTTCGCTGTCTGAGCTTAGAGAATTACATGTGAAAAGCCAAAATCGATTAAAATCGTCGTTGCATAAGAATATGTATCTTGAACCACAACAATATATATATATATAT
>JAECUM010043467.1:0-15025 GCA_016617855.1 Megalonaias nervosa
GATATTATGGTGTCTGCAATTATTTTTCGAAACTCCTTATGCGTGTTTATTGTAAAATGTATTCAAATAATATATAATGGGTCTAGTGATGGATGGCATATATAGAACACTTTTAGGCTATGTAGTTATATTCATTGGTATAATAGTTTGGTAGGTGTAAGACATACCTAATGCTGAATGCAGTGTACACTTTTCAGTTTATATTTTGAAAGTGTGTATTTAGAGAACAATATATTACACTGGGTAGAGCTACTGTTGAATGCTCTGTTGGTCTTTCCTTCGTCGTACAAATGTCTCTTGTGTATATGGCACGGGGTTAATGATGGATGTTGTTTGCAAAATATTTATCAACGCTCTGTATATGTATGTATTGTCAGAATATCACCAAGGAATTAGAATTTTCAAGTTCTTGTTGCTTCCTAACATAACCTTTTCTTTCTTCCATACATGCTTGTTTTTTGTAAAGAAGAATCTATTATAATCTGGGTGTATATGTGCATATGTGCACATACATACATACATACATACATACATACATACATACATACATACATACATACATACGTGAGAAAATTGTAATACTATCATAATCGGGGTTACAATATTGAACAGCAAAGCGAGATCTCCATAAGGGAACGATTTCCTAAATAATGTATTAGCGGGTTCCAGAAATGGTCTCCACACGAATTACCAAATAGTGTAACCTTCTGATGAATATGTAACTGCAAATAATAAATTGTAATAAATATATGATACACTTTGGTCAAACTAATTGCAAACTTGCTTATCTGGGAAATGATTGTAAGTTTTATGTGACATTTATAAAAGTGTTAAATCTTGTATTTATACTAACGCCATCTATGTGACCTGTTTTATTCCGATAGACGCGAACGGCAAGGGGACGATCAATATGAAGAATTATTTTAAATTTGTTTCAGTCATTTGTAGTCTTTCAGAATAAGATAGCGATGATAATAAATAATTTTGATACAGCTGATAACTATTGAAATGTGAAAACCTAATAGTGTTTACTTTGTTCTAACTGAAAATTGTGCCAAGTTGACATCAAATATTGCACCACAGCAGCTAATTTGAAAATTTTGCTATTACTGAAGAATAACAGAGATAGTTTCAAAACATCGACAGTCTAAAGAAAAAGAAATGGTCGTATCTCCAAGACATGGAAATCCTTTTCACTATGATAGGCGTCGGTACCTTCGAAGGATGCTTGTTGTTATTTGGAGAAGATAATTTAGTTATTCATAAAAGTATTATAATTATGACTGCGTGATATTATACTAGATATGATTTTTATTACTTTGTTCTATGTTAGGATAATGATCAGCAAATTAGTTATATTTATAGATGCATGTAGACATTAACAAAGTTAAAATTTCGGGACACAATGTTGTAATCAAAAGGAACGAATAATTTGGATAATCGAAAATCGGATAATCGAGATTTACTATATATTCCTTATGGTTTCCATTATATGTGAATATTTTAAGTGAAGAACAAAATTGCTCTTTGAAAATTTAATTGAAATATACTCATTATGGCTACATATATTGAGAGACTGTGACTACCAACTAGGAAGTTTGTACCTATTGGTCTAAATTGTTGTATTTGATATTGTGTTCATGCTGTAGAGTCAATGTGTATTCTTCATATGTAGCTGATCAAAAGCTTGGAAAGTAAACTGTACTAGACGATAAATTTTAATGCATGTAAAGGTAAAACCCGTTATAACGGGATTCATTATAACGCGTTTCCGCTAATAATGCGATGGCAGCATTGTTCCCATTTTTTAATTTAAGGTGACTTCTCTTTTCAACATCCTAAAAACATGCTCTCGGTAAAGCCGATTATTCGTATCCCTAGCAGATTTGTAATCCCAGCACTTCGTTTAATGTGGCCTTAACTTTATCGTGCACCTTTTCCGCCATATTTGCGTGAATGCAATTCAAAACTGAAGCATATTTGATGTCTCATGACACAGGGGGAACAAAAAAATGATATATGATCAAGAGCTTAGTTAAAACTGATGACAGTGAAATTTCAATGCACATTTTCTATGAGGAAGGTTTTCGAAAAATGTCTTAATGCTATCCCGCTTATATCGCAATGTTATTCTTTAGACCCGAGCATCGCGTTATAACGCGTTTTACCTGTATTTCTTATCAGTGTAGTTTCCATTGCTTTATTTCATTTTCATTTGTGGGATCATTGGGTTCAGTGGAATCTGTGGGTTTCGTCTAACGTATATAAGGCATTGTGGGCTGTTTGTGGGTAGCCGGCTCAGGAGCTTTCAAGCTTGTCAAAAAAAAAGTATTGCGAGTTTTTATTTAGTTAATTTTCTTGATTGTTTATTAGTTTTCTTTATAAGTTATAATTTGCATTTTCACTTTGTTTGTGTCTAATAAACTAAGATTATTAATATGTAATCAAATGATAATTCATGAATATTATGAAATTTTCTGTAAGCTGAGTTTGATAATAAATGAGTAATATGTACATACAGTTTTGCAATGACTGTAAAAGTCTAAGACAATAATTTTATCTATGAGGAACTATAATTTGTATAGTATTAGTAAATGTCTTTGTAAATTTGCCATTAGATGTAACAAAATGTGATGTCTGTTACGTTTCTTAAACTATTTAGCAAATACATAATTTCTTGAATGAAAATAAATTTTGTTTTATAATTTATCCAAACATATCAACATCTAATGATGTACATAATACAAACTACGCAAACACGTATATCTTACCTGTCTCAAAACAAGACACACAGATCTTGAAAATGTAAACCTTTCTCAGTCTTTCTTCCACAAAAACTAATTCTTCAATCAGTTATTTTGTATTTTGTATCACAGATACAGACGCACAAAGAAAAGAGATACATACAAAGAAAGATAACGTTCATAACTTTTTGGAAATTTAGCTTTGTATTTTGCTTTTCTGGTGATATGCGAGAAGAGCTTATATAATCGTCTGTTGTGCGTCGTCCGTCCTTCCTTTAACACAAATTTATTATCACTACTCCTCCTAATCTATCAGGGCAACAATCAGTGAAAAGACTACTTATGGTGTCTGGCTTGTAATAAAGGAAAAGGAGGCCGGTTTGATGTCCAAATATTGCTTCGTCATTGGTCATGTAGAAAAATAGCGTTATCTCTGCAGTTCCTCAATCGATGATGATATTCACATCGTGTTTTCTCGAAAGGCTTGTTTTGATGTCTCGAAGGTTCTGAATTAAAATGGGACGGATCTTATATCCAATATGGCAGCTACAGCAGCCATATCTAAAATCGTGTCGCAAATCAAACCTGAACAATTATGTTGGCATTGGGAGGGTTCGCCTGATGACTTCTTATGATGTATAATTGGTCCAAATTTAAACTGGTGTTGATTTCATGTCAAAAATGGCAACCATAGAAGCCATGTTTAAAAATGTCATCGGTTGATGGTCCGTCCATCCGTCCATCTCCCGTTAGCACAAGTTTATTACCGCTACTACTAAACTCTTGGAGGATTAACATCAAACATTAAATACAAGTTCACGCCATCATGTAGTTGAACCTAATGGAAAATATGCCACTGGTACCAACAATATGGCCGCAACAGTGGCCATCTTTAAGATCTTATTATCGCTACTCCTCCTGAATCGATGGTCATATCAACAAGATGTTTTCACTAAAAGAGTTCTTATGTTATCTTCTTGGTTCTAAATGAAAATAGGGCCTATAAGATATCTAATATAGCCTACGCGGTGACTATTTGGAACTTTAGATAATTTCTTAAGGAAGAGTAGTTAGAGAACAAACATGAACATATTTACCAATTTTTTTTTTCGTATTGATACAGTCGTTGTAAGAAAAGGAAGACGATCTTCAACAATTATTGGAATATCAGTTGAAAACACTGATGACAAATGTTTGGAAAAATAAATTAACGAATGAGGACAAGATTGGAAACAAAAACAAAAGCAAAAAAAAAACAACACAACGGTCAAATGCAAGTGCTCAGAAAAGTATGTTATTTATGTATAATAAACTACTACATGTTTAAGAAATATGTTAGTACACTATGGCACAAGTCAAACAGGGTCATGTATGCGCATCTACTTATCTTATCTTAAATTAAATATAAATTGATGTTTCAACATTTGATACTAATTTTGTTCAACCAAATCATATTCAGTCCTGATTATTGAATGCTATACACCTTAACTGTCATCAAGAAACTTCCAGACGAAAATTATCGATAGCTATGGATTTTTACAATGGTAGTCAGGTACTAAACTGGGTCAAGAAAAGAGCACGTCGAGTCTAATCATCACAGTAAAGGGTAATACGAATTTGAGTTTTGACGTATGGACTTCTGGTGGTGTGTAAATAATGGCTTTTCTAAGGAATATGGATGTTTAGTAGGTGTTGAACGCGCACATGATCTGTTTGACTTTTTACTATAGTAAAAACTAGAGTAAAAGCCATACAAGTTATTTATGCGTTCAACACTGATTATTTCAGTAATGGGTGTCATTTTTTAATAATGTTAATCTACATACCTTTAAACAGCAAATATTCTCTGTATTTGGATCCTCATACATCCATAATCGTTTCCAAAGCCATTATCAAGACGAATGGAGAATTATATAAGGCAGAATCAATGCTAAAGTATGTGGGCATTTTTGGATGAAAACAACCTAAAGGTGTGATCAACATACTAGATCCTCCGCTCCGATGGCTTAGTGGTTTAGAGCGTATGCCTTGGATGCGGGAGGTCGCGGGTTTGAACTCCGGCCGAGTCATACCAGAGACTTATAAAAATGGTACTAGCAGCTGCCTCGATATGCGCTCAGCATTAAGAGGTTAGTGTTAGGACTGGTCGGCCTGGTGTCAGGATAATGTGACCAGCAAGGACATCATGCTGCATGTCCGCGGCATGATGACCTAGTAATAGAAATCAGTATACATTGCCACACTGCAGACATCGTAGCGATATGACTTCAAAATTATCAAAGCTACGTTAAAAATCCAAATCTCACACACACGCGCGCGCAAATGCCTCAGAGTATAAATTTTAGGATGGACCATGCTAGATTTTCGCATTCAACCAATCAGATAATACACCATTCTCTTGCGTATGCCCCCTCCCCCGTTCGAACAGCAGGATCAGCATCCTGTGAGAATCGTGCTTAAGTCTCAGACTATGAACTGTAGCATTTACCACCACAAAATTATGACATTAAACCAGTCATATAACTCATTATTATGCTTTACTACTGGCAATTTGTCTTGTACGACATACATAAACCTCTCTTCCGATTACGAAACCTAGTTCCATTTAATTAATATATTTCTTTTACAATAGTTGATTCAGATACATTTTCTCGCTGACACGCAAAGTAACCAATATAAATTCTTACAGCACATGATAGCACAGATCCAGGAATCTTTGATTTATCTGAAGCAGAATTAAACGACAAACTGTATGATATCAGCTGATTTATGGTCTTGTATTGGCTCCCAGAGGTGACCTTATTATCGATAACATAAACATAGGTAGTCCACATGTTACGCAGTGATAAGAACTTATTGGTTCTGAGCGCGGATGCATATTTTGAAATGAACGAGTATGGGTATCTTACATAGGAGTCCGCTCTTTTGCGCAATGATTCAATAAGTAAAGATGCGAAAATATTATACCTAAGAATTAAGAAACGCCCAACGACATACATAGATATAATTGATGTCTATGAATGTGAATGAAGCCTAATATATGTTACTAAACCACACAGATGTATCAGTTGCTTCTCAGGACGGGTGCTAGAAGAATTCATACGATACCTCATAGCAGATATCCATAAATCTTTGATTTTTGTGAAGCAACATAAAAAAAATGAACGGCATGATATTCGTTGATTTCTACTGTACACTGAATTTAAAATATCCAGAAAAAAAGAAACTTGTAGTAGACATAAATGAATTGTTACATTCATATACTATCGTGATAACATTTTTATCCAACACAAGAACTAGTGCTTCTTTGGATTTACCGGTGCTGAGTGTAAAATATCATAATATATAGACATTTATTTTGGTATAAACTTGCGCAGTGACACACAGTGATAAGAATTTCTTTGTTCTGAGCGCAGATGCATATCTTCAAATATATGTTTTTAAGTTGGTTCTGAGTACGGGTGCTAAAATTGACACGGTACTATATACCACAGGTCTAGGAATCTTTGATGTAAATGAAAAAGCTTGAAAAGAACGCATTGTATGAAATTTGTTAATTTATACTGCACACTGAATTCAAATATCGAAGTAAAGATGGTAACTATAGCATGACAACTCATATATGAAGTTGTTTTGGTTCCCAGCGTGGATGTTGTTCTCGAAAATTTAAAATGTCCGTAATCTACATGTTATCGCCACATGTTTGGGAAAAGGACGTGAATTTCTATGTGTGAAATAAAGATATCATTTCCTTCGTCGTCTGTTCTCATAGCTGTTTTTGAGTCAGAGTTCTACAATTTGTTTACTTTCAACAAAGAATGTTGGTTCTAGGCTCGGATGCTATAAGGAAATTTGCAGTAATAAATATACTTTGGTCGATTGTTACATTTTATACTTTCGTGATGGCGTTTTCGTCTAAAATCAGGAATAGAACTTACTTTAATTTACTGGTGGTAAGTGTCAAAATCAAAATATAGAGATATTTATTTTGGCATTAACCCGTGCTGTGAGAGGCAGTGATAAGAGCTGATGCATCGCTTGAAAGAAACGAGTATAGTTACCTTACATAGGAACCAGCCCTTGTGAGCAAAGATTTAAGAATAAAGCTGCTAAAAAGCGATACCTAAAGATGCAAAGATGTTAAATGATATACGTGGAGATAATCTGACGTGTACAGATGTGTTAGAAACCAACTGTATATGACTCAGGCATTTACAATGATAAATATATAAATTGGTTCTGTGCACGGATGCTAAAATTGATACGGTGCTTTATAACTCGGGTGCATGAAACTTTGATGTAGGTGCAATAATATGAGAAGCACCTACAGTATGAATTTTGTTGATTTATACAGGAGACAGAATTTAAAATATCCTATTAAAGATGTTACCTAGAGCATTGGTATTTCATATATGAAGCTGTTTTGGTTCCCAGCGGGGATGTTATCATAGCTGAAGTAAATGTCCGTATTCCACATCTTATCGGCACATGATTGGGAAAAGGACGTGAATTTTTATGCGGCAATAAAGATCTTATTCATTTTGTCATTTGTTCATAAAACTGTCTGAGTATTAGAACTCTCCTTTTTTATAATTTTCTTTCATCAGGAAATCTTGGTTCTAGGCACGGATGTTATAAAGGAACTTGCAGTAATGAACAGACTTTGGTCGATTGTTACACTATATACCCTCGTGATACGATTTTTGTCTAAAGTAAGGAATAGTCCTTTAAGTTACTGGTGGTTAGTATCAGATGGTTATTGTCAAAATAGTTATACTGATGTTTATTTTGGCGTCAACTTGTGCTGTGACAGGCAATCGGAAGAAGGTCATGCGTCTGAGCGCAGATCCATCCCTTGAAAGACACGATAGGTACTTTACCTAGGAACCATCACTTGTGAGCAACGATGTCAGAATAAAGCTGCTAAATTGCAATACCTAAGGATCAATGGATGTTAAATGATATACATGGAAATAATATGGCGTCTAGAGATGTGTAAGAAACCAAATATATATATATATATATATGATATAAGGGAACTCGCAGAAATGAAAAGACTTTGGTCGATGGTTACACTATATACCCTCGTGATACGATTTTTGTCTAAAGTAAAGAATAGTTGTTTCATTTACTGGAGGTATTGTCAAAATAGCTATACTGATGTTTATTTTGGCGTCAACTTGTGTTGCGAGAGGCAGTGGTAAGAAAGTCGTGGATCTGAGCGCAGATGCATCGCTTGAAAGAAACGAGTGTAGGTACCTTACATAGGAACTAGCTCTTGTAAGCAACGATTTCAGAATAAAGCTGCTAAATTTCAATACCTGAAGACAAAGAGATGTTAAATGATATACATGGAGATAACGTGACGTGTACAGATGTGTTAGAAACCAACAATATATGACTCAGGTATTTACAAAGAGAAATATATAAATTGGTTCTGAGCACGGATGCTAAAATTGATACGGTACGTTATAGCTCAAACACATAAATCTTTGATTTAAGTGAAACAACCTGAAAAGCACGAACAGTATGAATTTTGTTGATTTATCAAGGACACAGAACTTCAAATATCCTATTAAAGATGTTACCTAGAGCATTGGTATTTCATATATGAAGTTGTTTTGGTTCCCAACAGGGATGTTATCATAGATGAAGTTGAAGTCGGCATTCTGCATGTTATCGGCACATGATAGGGAAAAAGACCTGAATTTATATGAGCCAATAAAGATCTTATTCATTTGTCATTTGTTCTAAAAGATGTATGAGTATCGGAACATTATTTCTGTGTAATTTTCTTTCATCAGGAAATGTTGGTTCTAGGCACGGATGTTATAAGAGAACTCGCACTAATGAACAGACTTTGGTCAATTGTTACACAACATACCCTAGTGATACGATTTTTGTCTAAAATAAGGACTTGTCCTTTAATTTACTGGTGGTTAGCATCAGATGGTTGTTGTAAAAAAAATAGTTATACTGATGTTTATTTTGCCGTCAACTTGTGCTGTGAGAGGCAGTGGTAAGAAGGTTGTGGTTCTGAGCGCACATGCATCGCTTCAAAGACACGAGTGTAGGTAGCTAACATAGGAACCTCCTCTTGTAAGCAACGATGTAAGAATAAAGCTGCTAAATAGAAATACGTAAAGACAAAAAGATGTTAAATGATATGCATGGAGATAATGTGACGTGTACAGATGTGTAAGGAACCAACATTTTATGACTCAGGCATTTACAAAAAATATATAAATTGGTTCTGAGCACGATGCTAAAATTGATACGGTACGTTATAGCTCAAACACATAAATCTTTGATTTAAGTGAAACAACCTGAAAAGCACGAACAGTATGAATTTTGTTGACTTATACAGACACAGATTTTCAACTATCCTATTAAAGATGTCACCTAGAGCATGATATTTCATATATGACGTTGTTTTGGTTCCCAGCGGGGATGTTGTCATCGATGAAGTTAATGTCGGTATTCTACATATTATCGGCACATGATTGGGAAAAGGACGTGAATTTATATGCGGTAATAAAGGTCTTATTCATTTGTCATTTGTTCAGAAAGATGTATGAGTATCGGAACACTATTTCTGTGTAATTGTCTTTCACCAGGAAATGTTAGTTCTAGCCACATATGTTATAAGGGAGCTTGCAGTAATGAACAGACATTGGTCGATTGTTACACGACATACCCTCGTGATACGATTTTTGTCTAAAATAAGGACTTGTCCTTTAATTTACTGGTGGTTAGTATCAGATGGTTGTAGCAAAAAAATAGTTATACTGATGTTTATTTTGGCATCAACTTGTGCTGTAAGAGGCAGTGGTAAGGAAGTCGTGGATCTGAGCTCAGATGCATCGCTTCAAAGACACGAGTGTAGGTACCTTACATAGGAACCTCCTCTTGTAAGCAACGATGTAAGAATAAAGCTGCTAAATTGCAATAATTAAAGACGAAAAGATGTTAAATGATATACATGGAGATAATGTGACGTGTACAGATGTGTAAGGAACCAACGATATATGACTCAGGCATTTACTAAGAGAAATATATAAATTGGTTCTGAGCACGAATGCTAAAATTGATACGGTACTTAATAGTTCAAGCGCATAAATCTTTGATGTAAGTGAAACAATCTGAAAAACACGAACAGTATGAAATTTGTTGATTTATACAGGACACAGAATTTCGACTATCCTACTAAAGATGTTACCTAGAGCATTGGTATTTCATATATGAAGTTGTTTTGGATCCCAACAGGGATGTTATCATCGATGAGGTTAATGTCGGTATTCTTCATGTCATCGGCGCAAGATCGGGAAAAGGACTTGAATTTATATGCAGCAATAAGGATATTATTCATTTGTCATTTGTTCTGAAAGGTGTATGAGTATCGGAACACTATTTTTGTGTAATTTACTTTCACCTGGAAATGTTCGTTCTAGGCACTGATGTTATAAGAGAACTTGCAGTAATGAACAGACATTGGTCGATTGTTACACGATATACCCTAGTGATACGATTTTTGTCTAAAATAAGGACTAGTCCTTTAATTTACTGGTGGTTAGCATCAGATGGTTGTAGTAAAAAAATAGTTATACTGATGTTTATTTTGCCGTCAACTTGTGCTATGAGAGGCAGTGGTAAGAAAGTTGTGGTTCTGAGCGCAGATGCATTGCTTGAAAGACACGAGTGTAGGTACCTTAAATAGGAACTAGCTCTTGTGAGCAACGATCTAAGAATAAAGCTGCTAAATAGCAATACGTAAAAATGAGAGATGTTAAATGATATACATAGAGATAATGTAACGTGTACAGATGTGTAAGAAACCAACTAAATATAACTCAGGCATTTACAAAGAGATATATATAAATTGGTTCTGAGCACGGATGCAAAAATTGATACAGTACATTATAGCTCAAACGCATAAACCTTTGATGTCAGTGAAACAACCTGAAAAGCACGAACAGTATGAATTTGTTGATTTATACAGGACACAGAATTTCAACTATTCTATTAAAGATATTACCTAGAGCATGGTATTGAATATATGAAGTTGTTTTGGTTCCCAGCGGGGATGTTATCATCGATGAAGTTAATGTCGGTATTCTACATGTTATCGGCACATGATTGGGAAAAGGACGTGAATTTATATGCGGCAATGAAGATCTTATTCATTTGTCATTTGTTCAGAAAGATGTATGAGTATCGGAACACTGTCTCTGTGTAATTTTCTTCCACCAGGAAATATTGGTTCTAGGCACATATGTTATAAGGGAGCTTGCAATAATGAACAGACATTGGTCGATTGTTACACGATATACCCTAGTGATACGATTTTTGTCTAAAACAAGGACTAGTCCTTTAATTTACTGGCGGTTAGTATCAGATGGTTGTAGCAAAAAAAATAGTTATACTGATGTTTATTTTGGCGTCAACTTGTGCTGTAAGAGGCAGTGGTAAGAAAGTCGTGGATCTGAGCTCAGATGCATCGCTTCAAAGACACGAGTGTAGGTACCTTACATAGGAACCTCCTCTTGTAAGCAACGATGTAAGAATAAAGCTGCTAAATTGCAATACGTAAAGACGAAAAGATGTTAAATGATACACATGGAGATAATGTGACGTGTACAGATGTGTAAGGAACCAACGATATATGACTCACGCATTTACTAAGAGAAATATATAAATTGGTTCTGAGCACGAATGCTAAAATTGATACGGTACGTTATAGCTCAAGCGCATAAATCTTTGATGTAATTGAAACAACCTGAAAAACACGAACAGTATGAAATTTGTTGATTTATACAGGACACAGAATTTCGACTCTCCTATTAAAGATGTTACCTAAAGCATTGGTATTTTATATACGAAGTTGTTTTGGTTCCCAGCAGTGATGTTATCATAGATGAAGTTAATGTCAGCATTCTGCATGTTATCGGCACATGACTGGGAAAAGGACTTGAATTTATATGCAGCAATAAAGATCTTATTCATTTGTCATTTGTTCTAAAAGGTGTATGAGTATCGGAACATTATTTCTGTGTAATTGTCTTTCACCAGGAAATGTTGGTTCTAGGCACTGATGTTATAAGAGAACTCGCACTAATGAACAGACTTTGGTCGATTGCTACACGATATACCCTCGTGATACGATTTTTGTCTAAATTAAGGACTAGTCTTTTAATTTACTGGTGGTTAGCATCAGATGATTGTTGTAAAAAAATAGTTATACTGATGTTTATTTTGGCGTCAACTTGTGCTGTGAGAGGCAGTGGTAAGAAAGTCGTGGTTTTGAGTGCAGATGCATTGCTTGAAAGACACGAGTGTAGGTACCTTACATAGGTACCTACTCTTGTAAGCAACGATGTACGAATAAAGCAGCTAGATTGCAATACGTGAGACGAAGAGATGCTAAATGATATACATGGAGATAACGTGACGTGTACAGATGTGTAAGAAACCAACATTTTATGACTCAGGCATTTACTAAGAGAAATATATAAATTGGTTCTGTGCACGGATGCTAAAATTGATACGGTACTTTATAGCTCAAACGCATAAATCTTTGATGTCAGTGAAACAACCTGAAAAACACGAACAGTATGAAATTTGTTAACTTATACAGGACACAGAATTTCAAATATCCTATTAAAGATGTCACCTAGAGCATGGTATTTCATACATGAAGTTGTTTTGGTTCCCAGCAGGAATATTATCATCGATGAAGTTAATGTCGGTATTCTACATATTATCGGAACATGATTGGGAAAAGGACTTGAATTTATATGAGGCAATAAAGATCTTATTCATTTGTCATTTGTTCTGAAAAGATGTATGAGTGTCGGAACACTATTTTTGTGTAATTTTCTTTCACCAGGAAATGTTGGTTCTACTCACGGATGTTGTAAGAGAACTTGCAGTGATGAACAGACATTGGTCGATTGTTACACGATATACCCTAGTGATACGATTTTTGTCTAAAACAAGGACTAGTCCTTTAATTTACTGGTGGCTAGCATCAGACGGTGTTTGTAAGAAATAGTTATACTGTTTATTTTTGCGTCAACTTGTGCTGTGAGGGGCAGTGGTAAGAAAGTCGTGGTTCTGAGCGCAGATGCATCGCTTGAAAGACACGAGTGTAGGTACCTTACAAAGAAAACAACTCTTGTGAGCAACGATTTAAGAATAAAGCTGCTAATATACATGGATATAATGTGACGTGTAGAGATGTGTATGAAACGAACTATGTATGACTCAGGCATTTACAAAGAGAAATATATAAATTGGTTCTGAGCACGGATTCAAAAATTGATATGGTACTTTATACGATAGGTTCAGAAACCTTTCGTGTAAGTTAAACATGTAAAGAACGAGCAGTATGAAATTCGTTGATTGATACAGCTCACATAATTTCAAATATCTTAACTATAGTATGATAAAATATATGTGAAGTTGTTTTGGTTCCCAGTGGGGGGGGGGGGGCGGGATTTTATCATTCATGATGTGAGTATCCGTATTCTACTCTAAGATAATTTGACGTATACAGATGTGAAGGAAACCCTGTATATATTTCTTAGTCATTTACAAAGAGAAATATTCAGGTTGGTTCTGTGCACGTATTCTAAAATTAAAACGGTAGGTTAATGTGAAGGAAGTCCAATACATTTTACGTAGGCACATACTAACACAGATGTGTAAGTTAGTAGTTGATACGGCTGCTAGAATTCATACTTTACTACATAGCACAAGTCCTTATATCTTTGAAGGAACAGGAAACAAAGGAACTTCATGATATTCCTTGATTTCTGTACATTTACAGGCTAGACTATATTTATTATTTTGTTGCAGAGAAGCAAGAATGTAGAGGATGGTTTGCAGTACGATTGCAATAATTCGATCGGTATTACATACCCTATTTTAGTAGGTACTACATGACAGAGTAAAAGCACTTAGTGAAAATCCTCGATTGATCATGGACGCAGAATTTGAAATAACTCAGGTATGATTTTGACTATTGCTAGATAATGCCTTTAATTGTTTTAGTTCCTGATGAGAATGTTATGATCGGTTGTGTAAATGCTCATATTCCACATATTATGGGTACAGGATTAGATAAATAAATGAATAAATAAAAAACAGTCGTGAATTTGTATAGGGCTATAGGGATTTTATACTTGACATTTAGTCTGAGATCTATGTGCGAGACTTATCAAAAATTTTAAACATTCTGAAACCAGTGGGGTTAGTTACAGGTGAGGATGGTTTAAGGAAGCCTGCAATACAAAATATAATTACATCCACTGTACTAGGAATTGTTTGTTCGATGTCATAGTTTAATCGAGAATTTCAAAAGGTCCCTTAATTTCACCTAAATTTTGTGCAGGCACAATACGCTCTGTAAGGTGCGGTAGCTCGTGTGATTATTTAATTCCTATCGCGGATGTATCTGAGAGAGAGAGAGAGAGAGAGAGAGAGAGAGAGAGAGAGAGAGAGAGAGAGAGAGAGAGAGAGAGAGTGTATGAGTCACTGTTGATGTCATATTTAGTAGTAGAAATAAGTTTTTGCTTACTAATGGAAAATTTAACATGAACATGATAGCTCCAAATTGAGGTTTAATATTTTGCAAACAAATGTTCTCTGTAAACTTAAGAGACGTATGTGACGATTTTGTAGGGGGAGAGAGAGAGAGAGAGAGAGAGAGAGAGAGAGAGAGAGAGAGAGAGAGAGAGATGTGTTTTCATATGCCTTCGCTTTATCCGTGAGAAAAATAGATGAAAGATTACTTTACAAAGAAATATTGTTAAAAATCACTTTACTTGCAGAGACAGGGGTAAAGAGTTATTAGCTCTATTGTTGTTGTTGTACTTTGTACAATTGTTAATAAAGGGAAATTACTCTTGAATTGGTTCCCAGCGAGCAGCAGGCAGGGTGAACCCTACAACTTTGTACAGACCTTATTTTACAAAAATAAAGGTTCCTACAGGGGCTGAAAAATAATGTCAATAACGCTAAACCGAACCTCCTAACTTTTATTATTACCGTATAGTTTGAAAAACGAATAATAAATTGTTTGGGTTAGCTCATTTTTGTTATTTTATTTTTGACTTTTTTGTTTTTTATGTTATAATGCGTTTAGTTTACTCGCCGGGTCACTTAATTTTTGTCGGTCACCCTGCCTGCTGCTGTAATTAACCAAAGATTTTATCCAAACCTATACGATATCTAGATCTTGGATCATGTAGATTTATTGTAATAAATCCAAACGGAACAAC
>JAECUM010043468.1:0-37706 GCA_016617855.1 Megalonaias nervosa
TCCTGGAAAGGATCATGGAGGATGCCTTGCATGACAACAAGGGCACTGTCAGCATCGGAAGAAGAACAATCACAACCGTCGCTTCGCAGATGATATTGATGGTTTAGCAAGAGATGAAAAAGAATTGGCTGACTTGGTTGAGCGCCTCGACACAACCTCCACAGCATAGGGTATGGAGATTAGCGCTGAAAAATCCAAACTGATGACAAACAACACCAATTGCATCAGTGCAGAAATAAAGGTCAGTGGACAGAAGCTGGAAAGAGTCACAAGCTTCAAGTACTTAGAATCAATTATCACAGATGAGGGCTCCAAACCAGAACTACTTTGCAGGATTGCCCAGACAACAGCAGCAATAACAAGGTTGAGACCAATATGGAAAGATACCAACATTGCTTTTGGTTTCAAAATAAGTCTGATGCGTTCAATTGTCATATCCATCTTTCTTTATGCTTGTGAAACATGGACGCTCACATCAGATCTACAAAGAAGGGTTCAAACCATCGAAATGTGATGCTACCGCAAGATCTTGGGCATCTCATGCATTGACCATGTAACCAACGCAGAAGTCCACAACAGGATCCAACGAGCCATCGGATCCTATGAAGACCTCTTGACCACTGTAAAAAAGCGCAAATTGATTTGGCACGGTCATGTCTCAAGATCATCTGGACTGGCAAAAACAATCTTACAAGGCACAGTGCGAGGGTTGAGAAGAAGAGGCAGACAAAAAAAGAGGTGGGAAAACAATATTAAGGAGTGGACAGGCATGGGATTTGGAGATTCCCAAAGGACAGTAGAGAACAGGGAAAGATGGAGTGAATTGGTTTTAAAGTCAACTGTGGTACCCCAACGACCTCTTAGGTCAAGGGATTGATGATGATGATGATGTAGTGTATAATTGTTAGTCAAGGTTATTTTAACTGTCTTGGTGGCCAGCATTTGGTCGTCCTTTCCTTCATGAGCTTTATTATATTCAATTAAAGTTCGTAAAAATAATCGGAACTTAAATTTTCCGTGTTTCTTTTTTGTAGATGTAGTAGAAAATGTTTTCGGAATTGATCGCTTATATTGTACTCCCAGTCATCAAAAATATATATTATGCAAGGAAATATATAGTGAACAATTTCTGTTATCTATTGTATTGCCAAAACAATGCCTGTTTAAATAGAGAATGCAGTATATATCTTGATCTGTATTGGAGCTCACTGAAAGAGCACACCCCTTAAAGCGTTTTTTCTTTTAAATTTGTATCCTTGCCTTTTCAGTACCTCTATTAGCTCGTTCAAATTCTTCTTTTACTCTCAAACCTTTTAAAGAAAAAATTCCTTTAGGTCTTGGATCTCAGTATTTTCCATTGTTTTCGGATTCCACATTTTGTCTCTTTCATTTGTTGCGCTCATGTTTGATGAAGATAAACACACCACGATTTGTTCATTGTCACTGATCGCTATTTCATTCGTCACTGATCGCAATGTTTATCGTCGTCGCTGATCATTATGTTCATCATCACTGATCGCTATGTTCATCGTGTCACAGATACTGTTCAATTTACCAAAGGTAGACAATATTATTTCCTGTTTCTTAACTTTGTTCAGCACCAGTTCTGTGTCTTTTTCTAGTTTATCGTTTGTTTGTTTGCTGTATTTTGTTTTGTTTTTTAACAGGCTTTACTGCAGTACGTAGCACTAACACCAGCAATAGCAAATGGAACAACTCCGTTCATATCTGCTCCCGTTAAACTTCAGCTGCAGAAATTATTTTCATCTCAGCTTCCACCCAATTTAAAGTTTTGTATATTTAATAAGCCAAATGGGTTTCTTTACCGAGCACGTTCGGCTCTGGCTTGAAGTCACTTGTTTTCCATGATTCCAAGGATTTTTTTAAATACAATTCCTGTTGTAAACTGGAAATTCCAACGAATCCAGACGGTAATAAATTTTCCTCAAATTAATACACTACCGCAAATCCCACCACTTCACATGCCTGTCAACCTCACAACTGCATGATTTCTCCTCATTACATTTCCGTAACGTAAGGCCAGCATTTCACGCTGTGAAAATATATAACTCAACCACCTAATACAAGGAACTATTTCTCCTGTTATACCTTAGGCTAGTCAAATCATGATTTTAATCCTCATTACGCCTGTAACTCTATACCATATTTACCGTCAGAGCAACAATAAACGGCGCCACCAGATGACGGAACAGTTCCTTCTCGTTTATTTTATTGTGCAATTTACCAATCCCCAGTCATTGATACTGCTCATAGAGTCACACAATCAATCCACATAATTAGATTTTAATAAGGACTACTGAGCGATAGGGACACTCATGCGGCTCTGACCTGAACTCACTAAAAGTAAACCATGCCATTATGAAATCTCATCAACACATCACTCCGTGACGTTTGCCTCTAGTAATTGGCTAATTATTCGGGCAGAGGACTAACTCACCAGCACAGACTTCCCATAATCAAACAAGTAATCGCAAAAATCTAAGAAATCCTAAAAATGGAGAGCTATATGTGCATACTCTTAATTTATTACAGTATGTTTCTTTTTCTTTCCCTCTAACAACTATATAGTGTCCGGCCTCTCAGATAATAATGTTTTTGATGTCATTAAACGTTAACCTGTCCTTTCAGCCACCTGACTATCAGGCTCTCTATTATAATTGTCACTGTGTGACAAACCCGTGCAGAGGTTAATGGTAGTGTACGATATAGCTGTTGGACACATTTTCTCCCATTTCTATACAGCAGTGAAATAGTTCAGATTGTGCTGGGAGTACATGCCCAGAGAACAGCTTTTGAAGTTTCAACCAGGCTAACGGGCTCTTTTGATAGAAGATATATTATTTCACTATTGCTTTTTTTCAAGTATATTTTGGCTTGCTTTAAAAAAGAGAAATGTAGTCTTTTGGACCATTGGTTCTAATTTAGTGTGTCTGAAACAGACACCGTAAAGGTTCCATTGTATATTTCATATTCAGATATGTTAAGCTATTTATTGGTAAACAAAATTCAGGTAGTCAATTATTAAGTGACTTAAAGAAAATCGTATATTAGCATTTCATCTTCTTCAGTATGTGTGTTTTCTGGTGTAAAGTTAATAGCTTTTAATACAACATGATGTATTCAATAGTAATATTTAATGTCGCATGTCAGTTGTGTTAATGTATTTTCTTTCAGTCCACATCTGCCATTTGTTTGTGTTAATGTATTTTCTTTCAGTCCACATCTGCCATTTGTTTGTGTTAATGTGTTTTCTTTCAGTCCACATCTGCCATTTGTTTGTGTTAGTGTATTTTCTTTCAGTCCACGTCTGCCATTTGTTTGTGTTAATGTGTTTTCTTTCAGTCCACATCTGCCATTCGTTTGTGTCAATAATGTATTTTTGCTCGGATCATATTTGCCATTTACTACCACAAGAAGGTAAGGCATTTAGAAATGTATATTTGATTTTACGTTTCTTTGCACGCTCACAATTTTGTCAGTTAAAAGACGATCCGCTGTCATGTAGATATAAATGAAACTGCTTGATTTCTTCAACATGTCTATTTGATGTGGACCTATGAACATGTTAAACAGATTTATCAGCATCATTGCGAAGGCAATATTAAAAACATTTATGTGATGTATATTAAAAAGAATAATATATTTTGTTTCGCTAGATATTTATTCTTGAATAAAAACTGTGTTATGTATTACTTTGCAATATTGAAGCATCTATGGTACAATGTTGTCAGATTTTGGCATAGTTGAAATTTATCCAGTCTCTGTTTTTTTTTTTTTTTCTTTATTATGTGCTTTGATTTATTGCTTATTATTTAAAATAGCATCTTTATAAACGTATGTCGAAGACTATATAAAGAAACAGCATTATTTTCTACCCAAATACAAACATACCCCAAAAGAGCTGCATCAGCCTTATGTCAAATAACAGAGTGTCCTAAGCATGTGGATCGAAAGTAGAATATTTTGGTTTGTTTCTATTTCAGAGTCTTCATGTCAGTCTTCAGCCTGTGGCTTGATAAAATTCCCGTCAATGTTTTCCAAAAAATCTTCAAAGTTCACCTCTAAGTCGATCTTTCTGGTTTTGTTATGTACGCTCATTAGGTCCTTGGCTAATTTACAATCATTTCGTCTTCTTTTATGACCTTTTCGTTGACTTCCATTTTATCAACAAGGAAATTAGAAAACTGATATTTTAAGATATTGAAAACATTAATTCCGAGAGGATGTACAAGACTTCCTTTGAATTGTAAAGTTTTTTGAAATTTTATTGGGTAAAGAAAAGTTGGTTTTCAAGACATGCTCATACTGTAAAATAGAAATGAATTGATTTCAAAAGCATTTATAAAAAATGACGATAAGATGAAAACAAAGAGCACTGTAAAGAATACGAAAAAAGGAGAAAGGAAGATGGTACAATGCAAAAACCCCACAATGGTACCAAGAAAAATAAATTGTCACAATAATGAAAATTTAATATTAATTCAAACATAATTCTTTATTTCGCAAATACTGTAAGAAAACCTTAAAAGAGAAGAAACTTTGATACAACTTGATGTTACATATCTTTTACCGAAAGTTGTTAAATATCATTAAGCCTGATGTCAGTAATGACGACCTTCATGCTGGTCATTTCATTCCAAGTTCATAATTTTAATTGTCTGATCGAGAACAACAAAAGAAATGTTTCCATGGCCCGTAAGTAAAATATGGGACATTCAGTTTAAACGTATGCAAAAACATGAATACACTAGATGAAAGAGATTGACTAGAGTAAGCTAAAGAGCAGAATCATAAAAAATGGCTAACTTGATTGGTGAAGAGATTTTGAGAAATATTATTTAATCTGTTTTCCCTGTGACATTTTATTGCATGGTAATAATCTACTCCTATGATGACATTATTGTAACCATTATAGTCAAGACCACAAATGTATCAATAGCATAGCAACCAGTACACATTTATTTATCAAGCCATATTTATTTGTAAAGCCTGATTTAGTCTCTTCTTTACAGTCCTTTTTCTGTTAGTCTTTTAAAATCGTATCCTTGGAAGCGGTATTTTTCTCAAAAAAAATTATATGTTTGAGTTTTATCAAACTTGCAGTCAGTGCAATAGATGGAAACCATGCTTAAATCACACATTTCTAGTGAAATATCTAATTCCATTTGAATCCATATAATTGTCTTTCAGTACATTTTGTAAATGTGTCAATCAGAAGGAATGTATTAATGAATGATGTAACACTATGAATGACAATATCGAACAATGGTTTGGAATTGCATTGCAAAGATTTCACGGGTCGTCTTGATTTCTTTCCCGTCCACTTTTATCCAATTCCTTTTAGCCAGGACTTGACCTACTAACTCTTTACATGTTTCATTTACGATAGATATGTCCAATTCCTGTTTGTACTCTTTAGTTTTTGGAAAAATTAACTACAGCTATTTTTGTCGTCGATAATTCAACGATCTTTTCCCAGTTTAACTTTGTACAGGTTGACGCTCTGCTGTTGTGCTTAAATTGAAGGTTTTAAAATTACAGCATTTTAAAATTCTTTATATAAAGATGGTTATCATGCAATTCAAATACAAGCTGAAATAGAAGTTGATAATGCATTGCTGTTCTTTATGCAGAGAAATGTCTTTGACAGTTTTATTATCAATATCAAGAACAATTTGATTGTGGGTAGCAATCTAAACATCGAAAAGAAATTATGTCGTAAAAACTATAAGAACATTTTGTTATAACGTATGAGGAGACCTTCTATATAAATATGGAAGACAGCACGTTTGAAATATTACATCAAATGCAGAGGAAAATCCGGCCGAATAGTAAAAGAAAAGGTCAGCATAAATGTTGGTAAAACAAAAAATGTTTGCGCCTAGTACAATAGAGAAACAAGCCAGAGAATTCAATTTTATTAACGAATTGAAAGATGAGATTTAGCAAAACGATATATAAAAACTAGTTCTACAAAGATTTTAAGGAAAGATTAAATGAACGTTTAACCAGATCTGGCTAATTAATAACGAAACTTTAAATATGCAAGATATGGTATGGATTCTAGAATATGGCCCGTGGGTCAAAGGATGGGATGGCTCAAGGTGGAAATATCTGGGTCTACAAGTAACGGTCCTCAAAGAAGCTTGAAAACTGTGAAATGTTACAAAGAAAAGATATAAGAAGTCAATAAAATAATATTGTATAACATATGAGATATGTATCCTCAGATCTGTTCTGAAAAGAACACAGTTTAAAGCTGAATTTAAACAAAACGAAACACAAGTCATTAACCGGGAAGCATCCGCGCAATTATTTCCGAAGGGCGTAGCCAGGTTGAGCCACGCCTTTGTTGAGAAGTGGTCCTCCAGCATGTAGGTAAAGAGCTGGCCAAACGTCAACTTCAACGATCACCTTTTCCAGGCCCTTTATAGACCTAGTGTAAGGTCTGTATCTTTCAAGGTCAAATGGCTTTCCTGCAACGGATTTTGCCATGTCCATTGGTGGGTCAGCAACAACCATGTGCCAACTCAACTGAGCACATTGGTATGCGTATTTCTTGAGAGCCTCTGGCACGGAGTTTGTGATTTTTTCGTGTGGTGCAAGATGTCTTCCAAGCTCGATATCTCTAAACACCTGAAATGAAATACGTACAAAAAACTATTAACGAAATTATCTATCATGGTGTTGATATATGCATACCAAAAGCTATATCTAGTGTTTAGCAGATTGACAATAACGAGACTATTATGTCATTAGCTATACTGCATAGTAACTACTACTACTACTAGGGCATGATTATCTACACACGGGAATTTGTCCATTTGGACATTTCGTTATGTAAGCCGCTGGGTCTGATGTTCGCAGCCAGCAAATCTAATAGGTTTATTGGATACTTTCCATTTTCTGTGTTGCATTATAAGTTATGGACGATTCTAGTCAGCGGTGAAAATTCAAACAAGACTTACTGTATTGTGAATCAAATTAAACAATAATCCTAAATGTCTTATCATAATTTCAAAGAATATAGAATGTTCCAAATGAATTCCGATAGTCATGAATGTCCTGATATGCAATTAATCTTAAATGTCGTGATATATGTTAATGACGCAGTCCAAAATATCCTTGATTAAATTCACAAAAATCAAAAGTAATCTATTAATCGAAAATCAATGAGCACTTGAGTAATTCCAATGAATATTATGAATAAACAATTCCTCTCAAATCACATCTGAACACAATTACAAATGATTCCAGAGAGTGATCATAAAAATGGAAAGAAAATAATTTTGTATTACTCATTATTTATATACAAATTTCACTTGACCTGAGGCATAATAGATTTCCTCCTGTAAAGCCAACTAATTCCTACATAAGGCCAGGCCTTGAACTCAAATATTCACTAAATATCTTGTTTACAACTTACAAACATTAGAACAGTCAGGTAGACAAGAACTTGAGCCACAAACCTCAATTACATATATATGCATGCAACAGACTGACAACTAACAGTACATAACTTTTGAGTATTTTTTGAAGGCAATTAGAAAAGAAAGATGAACATAAGCATTAAACATAAAAAAAAATTAACAAATCTATACATTACTATAAATTTAATGGAAGTATTGCTTGAATATTTTAGATGCCACGACAACGAGTCCGACAATACAATGGCAACCTAGATGGTACTGATATACCAAAAATGAAGCAACAACGTTGTCTATTTTTAACATAAGGTGGTGAAACCATAGATTACATCCTTGATAATTCGTTTTTCTATAATTATGATAATAACCTATAACAAGAATACTTACACTAACAAGAATTACAAAAATGACTTATGACTTTATCTGCGAATGAGTACCCTTTGGAGTCTAAACATTTTATCATTTTATTTGTGTGTGAGTGCCGATTTGGTGTCTAAACAGAACATGACTTGATATGCGTGTGAGTGCCCGTTTGGAGACTTCTTGTTTTAAACCCCATGATTTCAGTGTTCATAGTTGGCGCATCCTGTGTGACTGCTAGTTTCAGAGCTCCAGTAGCAGTTGTGCGGAACTGCAGCTAGTACAGTGTCACTGAAAATATGGCCAGGGTAAGAATAGTACGATTCGTCGATGACATAGGTTTACACTGGGTTTTTTTTTGTACCAAAACAATTGTTATTGCAGTTACCTTAATCAATCCATTAATCCCTTACATACAGGATCCATTGCTGGATCCAGTGTAGT
This sequence comes from Megalonaias nervosa, assembly GCA_016617855.1. Taxonomy (NCBI): domain Eukaryota; kingdom Metazoa; phylum Mollusca; class Bivalvia; order Unionida; family Unionidae; genus Megalonaias; species Megalonaias nervosa. Next base: position 8,253 of record JAECUM010043468.1, read on the forward strand.
CCGATAAATCAAACCTCCAGATTTGCGTTCATACTGATGGACGATTTCTGGGTTTGATGTCTCCTGCTCATTAAAATGTGCAATTTTCCTGCATGCAGATCTTCCGGAACACACTTTAGTACAGTTTAGACACTTACCGGAATTTGGCAACAGCCATATCTAGCGTGAAAGTCAAAACGGCCACAGGACATAGGGTTGTGCTATTCCATACGGATTTACTAGGAGTCAAATTTGATCCGGAAATATTATGTGCAAAAGAACCCTTCAACCTAGGGTAACTCAACAGCCGCGTGATATACCAGTAAGTGTATAAAATATACACCGACGTGTGCAGACGAGAGTGTCTGCAAATATTTGCATAATGAATATGTGAGATCAGCCCAAAATTCTTCAGTCAGCATCATTTCATGTGTGGGGCTGATTTAGCGACCTTGATCTAGTGCACTGTGTCCATGGTACTGACCTCTAAATATTGATTAAAATCCTCCATGTCAAAGAAGCTATACTACAATTTTACAGATATTATAATTAAACCCATACTTTTGCCAGAATTTTTGCAGTTGTTGGCGCGTGCGTCTTTCTGATTTCCTTTATTTGAATCTCCATATTCTCCTTGGCAATGAATTTGTTGAGATCTTCCATGTTTGTATCTTCCTACACATAAAGAGAAAAAAAAACGCTTAACCCTGGAAAATGTGATAAGTGAATAATTGCTACTCCTTCATGCACAGGCATTTTAAATTCAATCTTTCTTTCTGGTCTTGTATACTACAATCAAAGCAGCATAGTAAATAAGCAAACAGAAGGAAATTATAGGTAATTTTTAGTTATTTTGTATGAAAGAGGCCTTGTATTAAAATAATATTATAGGTATAGTTTTCATGTGTTACTTTTTGTTAAAGCAAATGAAATATCTTTGTTAATCAATTCAAGACATCCTTCTAATTAGTCTAATTAACGTGTCAAGCAATAAATGGTGTAAACTCGGTGGCAGCCGGAAGACACGAAATCTATCGGAGCATTTCGTGTGTAAAATAGTATGCATTGGTAAGAAAACTGGAACCTTTCAATAATGGCATTCGACTTATAAAATCTGTACTTTTAATTCAACCGTATTCTGTTAAATTCTCTCAGACTGTCAGAATCATTGCTTAAAGACCGGTCATTTGGTAAGAGCGTTAAGAAAAGTACATGTATAGATGCCTACACGTGCACACATACACACACACGCATATGTATATGTATATATATATATATATATATATATATATATATACGAAGATTCGAACCCAGGTCTACTGGAATATGGCATCCTTCGCCTTGCCTACACACACCATTCCGTACACCATCACGATTAAGCACACATCACCCAAAAAATGATGCTACAAAGTCGGTTGTACATGCGCTTGTGTGTGTGTGTGTGTGTGTGTGTGTGTGTGTGTGTGTGTGTGTGTGTTGACAGATGGATGGAATGCTTACCTTTGTTAATACAAAAGAGCCTGGATGCAGAAGAACTTGACGGATTAGCTGTACTTGTTGTTCGCGTTGTTCTTCCATAAACTCAAACGAACTCTAAAATATAGTCATAATTTAAAACAGCAAAGTAAATTCTTCAATGAAAATCAGTTTTATTAACACTACCCATAAATATAGATGACATGGACTTTCTTCGACCGTTTTCATAGTTGCACGAACAAACCTTGGCACAGGTTTTTTTCTCAGATACACTGTAGCCGTAATATATATATATATATATATATACATACATACATACATACTGCCAATAAGACAACAATAATCGTAACAGATGGGGTGTGATCCATACAACGCCCCTTGGCATAGAATATTACGGAAGCGTGAACATTTTTTAAGTTTACCTGCACAACTGAATTCTGAAAATATGTTTTAAACTAATTAATATTAAAAATGAACCAAAATAAATATAGGTCTCGCAAATATGTTCTGACTCCAGTAGTATAGTTAAACAAGATTTACCTGAAGTGTATGATGTTGCAGGTTACAAAAAATGCGGTCAACACCCAAACAACAATTAGACCAGTTCTATAACTACAGCACGAAAACACGCCTTTTAAACTTGACCTTTAATCAGAATAGATTTATAAACCTGATGCACTCGCGAAAATGAAGAAATAAAGAAAACACGACAAACAGTGGATTGCTGAAAAATAATGCAAAAGTCCCAAAGGAGCAAGTATATTTTTTCACGTATCCATAGATTATTGTGGTTTCTCCATTTCTACGGTTTATTTTTGTTGCAATTTGCAATTCCAAAAAAAAATAGTTCTTTTTTTAATTTAAACATAAATTTGGGATGTAAACAAACACCTACTGATTGAAATCGTTACCGAAGTCTTCCGAATACTCTCGTGACTATACCGAGCATTATTGCGCGTGGCATACTCGCACCTATATAGTTTATTACCTCAGTTATTCGGAATGTTTGTCTACAGAAACTACTTGTAGCTGCATGTGGTCATTACGCAGTGTATACACTCATGCAGGCCCCTTCATAGTTTGAGATAGGCCCGGTCCACATCGAGAGTTTGAGGCCCCAAGGCCCTTGTTATATTCAAATTTGGAAATGAATCGAATGCCAAAACAAGCCATATTATTTACTATATACAGATTTAAAAGACAACTAAGTACACAACGAAGTATATTTATTATTTTCAAAATCGTTTATTTAACAGAAAATGCTTTTCGAGACCCTACAGGGGCTGAGGATTAAGCCATATGTCCAACACCCCACCACCTCCCGATTGGGCCTGTACTCATGTGAACTGTCTGCTGATTAATTATCCATATTATCGGGGTACTTAATACCTAATTACTCAAAAATGTTTAGATGATAAAAGTATTTTGGAATGTTCAGTATTGATAAATTTGTGTTGGCAGCTGAAAATTTCATGTTACTCGCAGCCTATAATAGAATAACGGTCGCTCCAAGCTGCTTCTCATATTAATTGATTGAAAACCAGGCTTAAAATACGAAAACCTACGTTGTTAATTCAGGATGATTTTGATGCGAGGTCAACATTCTCTCTCTCTCTCTCTCTCTCTCTCTCTCTCTCTCTCTCTCTCTCTCTCTCTCCAGTAACTGTATTGTAATGTATGTATACATACATCTGAAATGTCACACAACCATTCTTATCAAAATGAATTATTTTCTATACTTCAGGACTGAGTAATGTTTCACGTAAGAGTAATGATTTTATTGTTCAAAAATGTGAAGGTCATTATACCACAATGGCCATCATACCATACATACATCTGAAATGTCACACAACCATTCTTATCAAAATGAATTATTTTCTATACTTCAGGACTGAGTAATATTTCACGTAAGAGTAATGATTTTATTGTTCAAAAATGTGAAGGTCATTATACCACAATAGCCATCATACCAACATGGTAATCATACTACTATCGCCATCGAACGAGTATGGTCAATTTACGACTATGGCCATCATACCAGTATGGTCATCATACCACAATGGCCATCATCCCAGTATGGTCATCATACCACAATGGCCATCATGCCAGTATGGTCATCATACCACTATGGCCATCATACCAGTATGATCATCATACCACAATGACCATCATACCAGTATGGTCATCATACTACAATGGCCATCATGCCAGTGTGGTCATCATATCACTATGGCCATCATACCAGTATGGTCATCATACCACCATCGCCATCATACCGCTAATGTCACCATGCATTTGAGCCATATCACTTCAAAATCAGCATTGTAAAAATTAAGCATTGTAATGAATTCTAACTGCTGGTAGTATCTAAATTGCATTAGAGCAATTGTTAATAGTTAAACTATTTAATAAACTACCTGTAAAATAGGCAATCTTTATTTTTATTTTATTTCTCAAACTTCACACAAAGTTGAATAACTCGAAAACATTTCACAAGTAGATCTGCGTTTACCTCCTAACATGTCTTTTGTAAAGTTGAGTTTACAAACTCGTAACATTAGTAAGTGCTATTTTATGAATATATTTGTGCATGTGCTCTCTTGTACATTTGAAGTGGTTGTTGAAACAACTTTGAAGAGTATCGAAATAGGTTTAGAAACTAAAAAAAAGTTAATTATTTGTTACGGTGGCAGGTTCGTTAACGTCTTTTTCATAGTTTTTAACATTGACTTGATGCATTACTTTGCTTTGCTTTATTTTATTTTACTAATGTATTTCATTATGTTAAAAGAAATGATATATCACATGGCAATTTCATGCCTTGATAGAATTGTAAAATACATTCTAAAGTTGCAAGGTACCGGTCTTGAATAACGACACACCTGTTGTATTTTTTAAATGAGTGAACGGTAACATTTTTACGGAGAATTCATAGCTTTGTAATTTCTAATAGCTCGCAGCAAATTGCGGCATCATTTATAAGCGAGGATCCTGACGATACTAATAGATCTTAAATGTACAAGTTACGAATGAATTTCGCGCTTTTTTAATACTTGTACATGGGAAATTTAGACAAGAATGTTCTGAAATTATCTGCACATATGTCTTTCTTCATCAGAGAGCTCTCTATCGTGAATTCCTATCTCTAAATATTGCTGTAAACAAACTTAATAGGTTTTTCAGATTTTCGGTTGCTTTTCCTTTCTTTAATTTGAGTCTGATCACGGGGTAAAATAGGTTCACAAATTTCTTAACAAACAATCTATGTCTGTGCTTGCTACAGATTATGTTATTTGACAACCTGGCCGTGTAGACATACATAAGGCCCTAAGGTGCTATCAGTTTCATTCCAACATTTTCCTGTGTACAAGTCAACAGATTCTCTTGTTTCTGTGGTGCAAAAAATCTTAGTACCTGAAGGAAACAATCCAACAAAAATTACATTTTCGTTAAGTTTGCTGTTGTTATCGCATAACACTGATCAATAATTAATTGAAGGACCGGTCATTTTGAAAAGTATTGTAGAATTTAGAGCATTATTTCTGTTTCCCCTTTCAAACTCCGAAAACGGAGATGTGCAATTACTGGACTTTTGTTGCTCACATTCTATTGTAGTTAAGCTTTACCTCAACAGTATCGAATAAGATCCGCAGACTTTCTTCCTCAGAACACTTTAGCGTGGTCGTCAAAGCTTCATATGCATCGGACCATTCGTTGTCGTACAACCCGGAAAAATGCTTTGTTATCTCAGTCGGTCTGTAAGGGTCACTCAGATCGGCAATATTTGGATTGTTGTTCATAAGTACTTCAGAGGCCAGTTTACTATATCTGCAATCATTGTGTTGAAATATTTATCTGGTTTAATATTTTCTCTTGTCTGCTTGCGAATGTCGTACAATACTTAAATGTTCACACTGTTGCAATGTGTCCATCTGATTACCAGTATTGTTTCCCCTTTCTTTAAATTTCAAGACATAAACGTGGACGGAGAGAGGGGTGTACAGGCGGGAGGCTTGCAGTGTTTCTTCTAGTCCGTCCGTCACAGACTGGATAAGGTTGGCTATGCTCAAATATTGCAGAGCCATTATTGAAGCAACACATGCATATATATCTTACAACCATGTTGGTAATGTAATCAAACCATAGTAGACACCTATTTTATAGGTTGGTAACTGTTACGTATAAGGCTGGTACAAAAGTAACAAAAGAAAAGAGTGAAGCCAAGAAGCTTTGTATATTTAAACAGAATAATTTGTTTCCCTAGAAAACACGGTAAAAATTCAAAAAAGACTTACAGTTTGTGAATATAATCCAAACAATTTATCCTAGAATTGAAAAATATAAGTCCTATCACTAAACAGTTCTAATTGAATCCAGGTTCGAGTTCCGACGACGTTCCAAGATGGAGGACGATGACGTCAGATGAAGTATTTGTATGAAAGTCAATAGTTCCTCGTTGAATGACAACTTATAATGTTCCAATTTAGAAATCCGGAATAAATTTCCAATAAATGTCTTTTTCCAAGAATTTTGATGAAGAAGAGTGTCTTCCAGGTTAATAAATTTAAAAGAAACAACCAAAAAAAAAAAATCAATTAAAATAGCAACAACAAAACACCTCTCAGCCTCAAGGTATTATTCACAACTGCCAGAAAAATACTGAGATGTGGGTATTAAAACCAACTGAAACGTCATTTCAGACCCACGTGTTGGGTCACGTGGTCAGTTAAGGATCGAAGAGCGAATTTTTAAAAAATGCCATTTATCACGTAGGCAAGAATAGCCCTATCTAAGAAGCAAATTCTCACGCTGGAAATGAATTTAAAAATAAAGCTGTTTACACATAGCCAATACGTGCGCCGAACACGACCCAGATAATAACCAATCATTTTCATTCGATGTTTACAAAATCTGAACTAAAAATAGTGCTTACGCGACCTTTACGTTGTAACTAAGTCAAAACAGAAGACTGAATTTACTAGGAAAAATGTCAAATTCAGTAAAAATAGCATCCATACAATAAAAGGTAATGAAACAAAAATAAAAATTTAAAAATTTAAAAAAATTAAAACTAACACACAAGCAATTTAAATTACATATTCGTACAATAACCCTAACTTGACAACCTAATGTTAAGCCAAAAACGAATGTTATTGTTTTGGACGATTTTTTCGTGAAGTTTCGGAAACTAATACAAATTAAATTGTCTGTTTTTGCGGCAACTGACTAAATGTATGTAATGAAGATACCTCTATCCTAATTACAATGCATAGATTTGCTCTGCTTGAAACGTAATATATTTAAACAATGTCACTGATGCATTTCATTGTTGGTATTCTACAGCATCATTTAATGGAGATTTTGTCACCTTCGGGTGCAGACACTCTTGTCTCTGCACGGTAATTATTTATATTTTTGCTTTTGTTATTATTATTATTATTATTATTATTATTATTATTATGATTATTATGATTATTATTATTATTATTATTATTATTTGATTCCATAAGGAAATTCGGAATACAGTTTTGTAGTGGAAAAGTTCAATGGAGCTGGATTGTAGGTTTTGCAAGCCATTCCTTGTTGGAGTTAGGATCTTGATCTTTGCAAGTTTGTTACCACACTACAACTTGCTAATTGATACTGGATTTCAACAGAATGTATTGCACAGCTATCTATTGACACTGTCTTCGAAGAGCTTGATTGTCACCATTTTTATGCAACCTTTAGTGGAGCTATGCACCAACTTTGATTTCAGCACAAGTCGTTTGTTATTAGATCTCAGTCCAGTTCAGTGTGCAGTTTGTATTGAAAAGATCTTAATTTAGTTAGATTTTCATCGTTCTAGACAATAATTTAACAAAACTGGGGATCAGTCCCCTTATTCTTGAAACAGCTTGAGAATAAAACTTTAGTTATATATGAAAGTCTAAAACTGTTGCAATCAGGCCAGATATTCCCAAAACTTTATCAGCGCCTAATTAAAGTTCAACTTCAAAATCCCAATATCAGAACAAATAATTGGACAACATCCAGTCTAGCAAAACTCATATATATTTGAGGCGAATACGTTAAGAAGATCCTGAAATTTCTAGGTTTTTAATGTAATTCTAGTTAAAGTCACAGTCTGTCAATGTTATTTCTTGGTGGGTGGGGTTAAGCTACAACTTGAGTCTCGTGCTCAAATGGCTGTGAGGACACGGGGTCTGCCGTGTCTGTAAAATATCATGTTACAACAAAATCTTTTCAGGAATCTGTGTTTTAATAGAGTAGATGTCTATTATTACAGTATCTAATTATATACCCTTAATCTTGGAGTGGTCACCAACGGTTTTTACTCTGCATTAGAGTCGTAGTTTTGTTAATATAATTTTATAACCGATAACCAGTTTAGTCTAATCCATCGATGATATTTCCATATGATGTATTGTAAACACCATGACTATTTCTTTATCATCTCGAGCCTAAAATAGTGGACAAAGTGCAGATTTACATTTCACCCAGAATCAATCATACAAATCTTATTTTGTTTTATCACTCAGACATTTGATTACTAAATGTTACGACCGTGAAACGAACGCTAAAAGTTTACCTGGTTTGGATATCATTGATCTGAGCGTAGGACCTCTTCAATTCTCCTTTGAGCTGTTCCATTTGAATCGATATTGAATCATTTTCCACAATTAATTCAGCCTTTTCATCTTCTAGGACTTGAATCCTAACGAGAGCTTTTTGATGATTCCGGATTATCGATTCATATTGTGTTTGCGGTACAGAAGCAGGTGCCGATTTATCTTTTGACACTTTGCTGTCCTGCTGGTGAGGACGTTTATCTGGACTCATTTTCTGTTTGCTTTCATCTAAAATTGGTAGGGACTCATCCAAACTTTCCTTGCTCTTTGAAATAGAATAAGAATATCATCAAGCACTTATATTATGTACGGCCAGTACAGGGATGGTGCGCCGATCTATGCTAAGTTAATGACGGGAATAATAAAGGAATACAATTAAGTTCAAAGGGTTTAAGTTTGAAATGATTGCATTTTTGCAGCTGATATACTATAATTACATTCCAGGATCCTGAGTGGCCTTGAGACGTTTTTGTTCTCCTAGGTTTTTGTTCTCCTATCCCTTGTTCTTTTTCTGATGTCTTTAACTTTTTCTTCCTTACGTTTCTGAGAGATAAACATTTTAGCTGCTATATTATTTTTGTTTTTTGTGGATTAAAACTTTTAGCTGCTATATTACCACTATTTGGCTAAAACTACTTTGATGATTTTTATCTTGTAACTCATCCTCATGTTTACCTAGATCATCTAATAACTGTTTGATTACATCAGTCATCATTTCACAACCGTGCTTCTAAAGTGTGAAATAATATGATGAGTTTGTACTTGGATTAGATGAAATGAGAGTCTTAGTTTCCAATCTCGCTTTTCGTTCTTGGACAAGTTATTGTCACTCATGACTCGAAATAGCTATGACATTATATTTATCTTTAAATATTCATTTGACTTACAATGTTATAAATGATTTTTATTTTTATTTTCTTTGCTATTTAAATCGTGCATGCATCTGGTGGAGCCTATAATGCAAGATGGTTGATCATATACAACATCATTATTTCTTCTCATCCTGGTCTTCAGTGTTTTACCTACTTCGGTGCTGTCTTTAATTTAATGCAGTATTTCTAAAAATTGTTTGTTGCCTGCTGTCAAAATGAAGCTCTGAGCTCGATGAAGGACTTCAACCAAGACTTAATTTAAAATAACTTGCCTACCTACTTTGTCAGGTTTACTCCCAACTCCATTTACAACTGAAGATTTATGTAGTGTCCAACGTATTTTTATGTATTTTTCAGTGTACATTCTAAATTAGACATATCTTGTTTTGACTGACTTTTGCTCTTCAATGAATTGTTTTTGAATATTAGAAGAATCATCAACTGACGGCACGAGTTCTTTAGGGGCAAGAGGATAGCATTTGAGAAACGCATGCAACTCTCTTGGAATCTTCAAGTCTGATTCTAATATGCATCCAATATCATTGTTATCAGGGATGTTTAAAAAGTCTTTCTCTGTCAAATTAATTTTGTTTTCATTTCCACAGCTCTAGTCTTGGACATGTTTATTTCGGCACGTTGCCCATGTACAACAGAGGTCCATAGTAAATGACTTTGCTTTTGTCTTATCGAATACCATATCATCTTGAATTCTACCTTCTTTAGATTTTTACAATTTATGACTAGTTAATACCTACGCAAAGTCCATTCTCACAAATCAGGTACATGTCATAATTAGTTAGTAATTCAAGATAGACGCCAGATATATTTAAGTTTGCATTATGTGCTAAGATAAGAGCGCTGAAATAGTGCCAGTGATCTGGTTTTCAGTTTGTCATACTTACATTTCGAAATTCCTAAAATATGTCGAATACCATCAAATTATCTCTTCTCACGTAACGTGTTTAAGTGACACTTTACATCACGGTTACCTACATTTCAGACTTTACTTAGCTTATGTTAAGTTTTTGTAGTTTTTATATCTAGCTCCTCAACCCACAATCTTTAAAAACTAGATCTTGTTTTCAATTTTGGAGCTTTACTTAATCCTTTTTCATGAATTCGTGTTTTCTTTTGTGTGGTTCAGTATCATTAAACAACATACAGGAGTCTTCACCATAACGTCTGCAATTGTTGACTATAATGCTGAGATTTTATTTCTTTCTTTAAGTAGTGTATCTGAACATGACGAATGACACATATTTCTCATCTACTTTTCTTTTTCTTCAAAACTTTTTGCTATTTTACTTTTTGTTTAAACACTGCCTTAGCCGTATAGGTTTTTGTTATGCTTTGTACATATTATCCTGTCAAGAATAATGAACTCTGTGAGGGAATGCATTTTGATGAGCAATATTCCTTCATTTCAGTAGTAGGACGATACCACCCATATTTTACGCTTCACTAACTTTATGTTAAATTTTGTGTTTTATTTTTATTTCCCAGGCATATTTCTTGATGAAATCGTGAAATTGATGATGATATGCACATTGGTTACAAGTACACCCTTAAAATAAAGGGATCTTGTCGTGCTTCTTCATTTTCTCGGTTTTCAATAATTGTTTGCGCTTAGTTCATTGATATTAGGCATGCTTTGAGCATCCTATCCTATTCAGAATCACGAATCTTGGTGAATACATCTTAATGAACTCTATATCCTTATTTTAAGATCAGGTCTTTGTGACTTGTATTTAATGCTTAATGATTTTACTGAACGTTCATTTAATCAGAACTCTTTGATGTTCTAACAATGAAACTTGATAACTGGAATAATCTCTGTTAATACAGTACTCCTACAACCAAGGAAGGTCACAATGACCTCTAGGTCATATTCCACTAGTATGGGATAAGTTTCTCTGTTTCTTACAACATACATACAAAGCTTGTTAAATTTCATTAAATTTCAAGCTTTTTAATTATTTAGCCACGACGAATGACACGTATTTTTCTCTTCTGCTTTTCTTCTTCTTAAATACTTTGCTATGTTACTCTCTGTTTTAACTTTTCAAGTTTATCCTTTAAGCTATTGAGCATGTCGTAGTTGCTCAAACTCCTAGTACCTTTGTGTTTATCTAGTAGTTTCATGTTTATTGAGCAGCTGAGTGAAGCAAAGTTTGAATTCAAAGTTTTCACTAGGCCACATTGAAATTTTTAAGATCAGTCAAAGACACAGTATCAGATGGCATAGAAGCATGTACGTTTATACTACTATCATTGCACTTTAGTTTATTGTAGCTGGTTTATATATCGTTAAAAGATAATATATATAAATCTGACTTACTTTTAATCCATAGGGTTCTTATCATTATCACATCTGGTATAGATAGATTCCGAATGATGTCATCGGCAGCTGTATTTGAGGTATGCTGGCAGATTTACTATTGATTTTTGTATGGTGTTTGGAAGGTGAAATACATTCATTGAATTTCAAGAAACTGTAACAAATCATTTACACATAAACAGAACGCAAATCAGGCTTTCTGTTAGTATCTGTATTTGTCATTTATAAGTTGATTTTGCCTCAGTATTCCTTGTTCAAAATGGCCAGTTTTGATGGCTGCATATAAGAGAAACTGCTGGGTTGCCCATCGTCCAGGTAAAATGGGCAGAAAATCGTCTGCTAATGGCCTTATCGGGAAGCATCTAGTAACCAAGAAAAGATCGATCTTTTTTCATTTACTGGTTATTTATTAATATAGTTCTACTCACTTTAATGGAGAAAATTAAATGTTCCTGTTTGAGAATTTTGCCTTGAAATTTATATCCCTGATTCGATGCACTGTATCCCAAATAAATCCGAAATGAATAATAAGGTTGATTAGGTTGACAGCATTACACAAGACGGAAGTCAAGGTCGAAGTAATTAAAGTGCTTTCATACCCAACAAATATAACTTTAAACCCGTGTGATTAAATTGTGAAAAACCTCTGCCAGTCATAGTTTTCACTATATTTACTTCTGAATATGAAGTGTTGACAAGTTTGTACATTGGTTTTTATAGACACTTTGGCACATTTCTTTGGCTATATGTTGCCAAATATCGGAGCTAAATACCTTTCTCTAAAAAACATCGGGGCAGCAATGTCAGTCAATTCAGTGACGTGAGGTGCGATAACTCACTTGGATCGAGCGCGTAATCCAAAGGCTTTGGGCTCGATACCCGTCTAGGCCAGCTAAGATCTACTGCCTCATTGTGACATTAGGAAAGGCACTTATCTTCAGTCGATCAACACGATGTATCCAATGATTTGCTAAAAGTACAGTTTAAAAAACACCCAGTCAGCCGCCCCGTCTTGTACCGTTACGTCAAAAGGTCAGCATAATATCATACGGAAATTTAACATTCAATTTGGGCAACTATGGCATCCTATGGGAATTAAAACAACACATCTGAGAAAATATATTAGTTCACAATTCACATTGTGGTCCACCATAGCACCCAGATGGAAAATTAACACTGAGATCAATTGCAGCACCCATATGAAAAAATTAACATTGTGGTCCATTATAGCACCCTATAAAATTTAAGACTGCGGTCCACTATAGCACCCTATGGAAATGTAAGATTGTGGTCCACTATAGCACCCTATGGAAATTTAAGATTGCGGTCCATTATAGCACCCTATGGAGATTTAAGATTGTGGTCCATTATAGCACCCTATGGAAATTTACGATTGTGGTCCACTATAGCACCCTATGGAAATTTAAGATTGTGGTCCTATATAACACAATATGGAAATTTATCACTGTAGTCCACTACATCACCCTATGGAAATTTAACAGTATGATCCACTATAGCATCAATATGGAAAATCAACACTGAGGTCCACTATAGCAACGATATGGAAATTTAACATTGTTGTCTGCTAAAGCACCCATATGGAAAATTAACATGATGAGGCTGAATGACACTTATATCCATAATAGTTGTACATCAAAATGAAAACTGTCAGTCACACAAGGAGGTATTCAGTTTAATGAAACAAATTATTTTTATCCACCGTAAATTTGTGTAAGGCTCAGTTTAATGCATTCATATTTTCAAGAATTTCATGATCAGCATCTTAAATATATGCTAATTTTTTATACCGAATCTAAACCAGTAGAAACGTTGTGTATACTTAAGGAATTACGTCCCTTGCTATATTACTCCCTTGTGGTCGCTAAAATAATACTTTAAAAAAGTAAAATGTATTGCATTTTGTTTTCTTCCACAAATGTATCGACCAGATTGATTATTAAAACCATTGCCTGTCCTACACTGGAGTCGATACAAAGAAGATAGGGATACTTATTTTTTTTTAATATACTCACAATTTTCTTCTTCTTAATTTTCGACTTCTTGACTTTGCCTTTAAGTTCATCTATTTCTTCACGACATCTATTGTAAAGTACGGAACTAAACTTCCTCTCTCTAAGCCATTTGTCTGCGTATTTTTGGAAGAATTCTTCCAATGCTAGTTTTTGTCCTTTTCCGTCTTCATTCTTGACTGTATCGTCTTTATCTAGAACATGTAGAACGCATGCATTTTGTTATATAGGCTGTAACGTCATCAGTTTTTTGTGCGATCTTCGAACATGTAATCAGTAAAAGTTTATTCCTTACGTGTACATCTGAAAGATAATCTACACGTAAGAAACTTTCAAATGAATTTCAAGTACATAACATTTTTAATAATAATAATTATAATAATAATAATGCAGACTTAGTACAGCGCCTACTCTTTAGAAACTCTAAGCGTTTTACAATATTAGATAACACATAAAAACCTATACAACGACAAGATTACAAAAACAAGACAATAATATTAGATTATTAATTAATTAATTAATTAACTAATTTAATTTATTATTATTATTATTATTATTATTATTATTATTATTATTATTATTATTATTATTGACAGTGCAAAAAGACTACATAGAGATAAAATATATCTTTCCAGTAGTTAAATTTAAACAAAAAAAAAAATCTTTTTGATAAGCTACAGGAGAGAATTGCTATCTTCCATAAATATGATAATTCGTGTCAGCTACCGAGAAACCTTTAATTTGTTATTGACATAAGAATTGTATTGCCTGAATTGAAATCAATGAAGCAATACAGAACCATCACAGACTGAGTGAATCACAAAATACCACCTCTCTCTGCCACTGTTGTCATACAGGCTTGGCAAGTCAATGAATGCTGCCACCTGCTGCCATTGTTTTTACACAGACTGTGTGAGCCACTTTGCCACCATCATCTGCGATTGTTCTCATACAGACTGGTTGAGCCATTGAATGCCGCCACCTGTTGCCATTGTTCTTTTTTCTCATATAACTAAATGCTAAGAGTCAAGATATACATGGCCCTAAATATTATTCTCTCCCATTGTAACCAATTCTTGTTAATTCATAATTGTTATTGTGTGCCTATACGTCCCAATGAATTCTTTAATAAACACGTTTTGTTTTGTTTTCTTTTCTTGTGTAGTTGATTTTGTCCGTAACTGAGGGTAGAGGCTTACCTGTCTGCTCTCATCTTTATGTCTTGCTTGCAAGTTATAAATAGGTTGTTTAAGGTCTAGATTTTCTTAGAATTTAATTAAGAATGTTCTAGAAGTAATTTGTTTACGAATTTAATGGAAAATTTCATTAACATGACATCGTATTTCTGCAAATGGTCATTGCGACATAGATCATGTGGGGAGGTATATATGCTTGTTGACATTAGAAATACTCATTCCTTATCCTAACATCAGTCATAATGGATTCTATCTTAGTTCTGGTCAGTAATAATTTGAGAGGGTTTATTAATTTAAATTATTCATTGGAACTACAAAGTACTCATTGATTTTTGGACATAATCACTTTTTGTTAATTATTGTGAATTCATTCAAGGACATTTTGGATTATATCATTGTGATACATCAAGGCAGTTAGCACATCAACACTATTCCAGACTATTGGTACCTCAGCACCTTCAAAATTGGAATTTATTCGAAACACTACTGTAAATCATTGGGAACACTATACTTTTGGCCTTGTGATAGAACTTTTAGGATATTGGGAATTTAATTCACAATATTGTAAGTTCTTTTTAAATTATCGCTTTGTATTTTCGGTAGAAATAAATTATTTGTTGAATTTTACGAAATTTGTTAGTTTCCACTTTTAATGTTACCTAGTTTAAGACCATAGAGTCGTAACACACTTATGATGAATACTTCGAAAGGCTTTAACAGTCACTCCCCTAATATTTGAAAAAACAATCACTAGTAGTGGAGTGTGAAACCTAAGGAGCTCCATGATAAATAATGTTAAAAAATGTAATGGGGTCTACGGGAATTTAATATATGCGCCATGTTGAAAGGTATGTTTTGTAACAGTGAACCATGAGGTGACACTCGAACGGAAATAACATGATGTCATACGTTTCAATATGAGGAGTCTGTCTGTCTATGTGTGCTTGTGTGATTCTGTTTGTGTGTGTTTCAAAGAGAGAGAGAGAGAGAGAGAGAGAGAGAGAGAGAGAGAGAGAGAGAGAGAGAGAAATGCAAAACACAAGTCAACACCATTTTTTTTAATATCAACATTTTAATAAGCCCCACTCACTTACAATGATGAGGAAGGCTTGTCCTTTCCCATTTCCATGTACAAAAGATTAAACATAAATATAATTGCAAGGTTGATAACAATAATGTTCACAAAACCACTTTTCTATTGACTTTTGTCCTGACTCGTGCTCTGTTTTGACCTGATACTGTGAGCATAGTGCACGGAAAGTAGCAAAATCGTCTCGATGTCCATCATCACTTGAACATTCTTTCACAATAATAAAAGTAAACAATAATTTCAACACATTATGCACAAAAAGCCAGAACAATGGGAAGCATTCCACGCATGGTACCAACTCCACTCTTTAGATTTTTTTCACTTTCAAGAAGAAGTGTTTAAATACTGTCGATCTGATGTGGATCCTGATTTGTTTGTGGGGGAAAACTTGCGCAACGCCCCATATTTTCAGAGACGGAATACTAGCCAGAACTAATTCGCTTTTTCAACTTGTGGTCGATAAATTGAAAACTCATCAAACACTTGAAAATCATTCCTGAAGATTTAATTTTGCTGAATTACGAAGACGTCACAGACTATACATCAGACCATGAATTTGAAAATGTCATCAATGCAGCGTACGTGACAACTAACGCCTGTTTAAAATTGTATGATGTATTGGAATTTTGAGGAGATCGACTGCTGTACTTTGATACCGGCATATGCATGTACATTGATCGTCCTCGTCGCAATCACCCAGACACTGAAGACCACCGTTTAGAAGTGTGGACCTCGAACACCCAGAATACACTATTGTAAGTTTTGTCAACGATGGTCGCAAAAATTACTATTAACAATACAGAGACCGACATAGAGAAATTCATACGGAACGTAAAGTTAAAGATTGATACTCAATTATTGTTCCAGTCAAGAGAAGAAACAAAAGCTTTAAAAGAAGTTTTAATGTTCGGTCAAGATCAAGATGCCAAATAATCAAATCATTAGTCGACATTTGGAAAAAATTGTATCAGCTGATGTAAGACAAAAGCAAGTGAGATTTCTCAATCACAGTACGGTACCTTATGGACACAGTTCTTGCCACAGCACAAGATATAGTTTCTGTGTTGCAGTAAATTCCATGGAAGAAAGTTAATAACAGTGCAAGATTTAGTGAAGTCCCAACTGTTTGTTTTTAAAGAACTGGTTCCACAAAACGTTAAAATGGTGAATGGAAAATAGTTGAAGGTTTATATGGACCAACGGGAATCAAACGGGAGGGAGTCAATTTATTGTTTGTCTATTCAGATATGGTCGAATACAGTGTGATGGGATACACAGCCGCTCCGTGATTTAGTGTCATTACTTTCAAAGTGTATTCTGCCATCGCAGCTTGCGAGAAAGCTGGAAACACGTATCACGTTCACCTTGAATTTATACATCATCATTATCTTCCTGTCAGTAAATTGTATTTTGGCTGTGTCAGTATTAACATCAAAGGAGACCTTGGACAAAGTTTTCTGTTCTCGAAAGAAAACTTCACGTTGACACTATATTTTCTAAAACAATTCTCCAATGAAATGTAATATGTATCTTGTGTACCAAGGAATAGCTCGACAACATAGATATTGCTTAAAGGATATGTTAAAATTAGTTTTCGTACGGTAGAACCTATATTAAAACCGAAAGTGACTCGAAGAGTGCATGCTTTAAATGATACCGCTTTGACGAAAGGTGGACAATTTCTGCAAAACGTTCACAGTTACCAACAAAGTCCAAAAGAAGCCTTCATAAGAGACGGAAAAAACCTTTTGGGTCGCCGCCACATCCGTATAAATTCACTTCAGTCTTCCAGCCAAGTTATTGCTTCTTCCACGTCACAGCAAGGATGAGGTAAAAAGGGACGTCGAAGCCCATTTAGATAAAGAATAAGAAAAGACAAAGAACATGAGAGAATGTCAGAGAACTGGACGTGTTTGACTACTGAGTAAAGGAAACCAATGACGCACTGATGTTCTTGCAAAAGTCAGAACTAGATCTGTTTGTCGTACCACTCATGACGATGACGATGCGTGAATCGCAATCGGTAGAGTTTCATCATGCGTCGTCTTCGACTACCTCACCCCCACCCCCCTCGAATCTGAAATCAAAGGACAAGCCGCGGATAACATCGCTCTGAATAACAGATACTTGTACCTGAAAGTCAAAGTTCTCAAAGTGGACACAATGACAATCCAAAGGAAGATGCCTGAGAAGCTCCCGTCAGAAATTTCGTGCATTCGTTGTTCAGCAAAGTGGATTTTACTTGAATAATCAATTGGTCATCAGCAGCTTGGACACCTACCCTTATCAAACGTACCTTGGAAACCTCTTGACGTACGGAAAAGAAGTCAAGAACACACATTTGGATCCTTCCTTGATATGAAAACCTGAAACCTTACATGTCTTCAATCAAACAGAGCAGACAGAAGCTGACGATCCTCACAATAAACGCTTTAATGACCGTCGAAAGAAAATCAGATCAAGACGCTATTTATCATTTACATTTGGACGCGTAGTTGCAATACAAGTATATATTGAATGGAGCGGATCTACGAAAAAGATTAAATCGAAGTAGTACCGTGTTCCATTTTGACTGCTAATACTAGAGAGTAGAAAACCATTCTCAAAGAGCCAGGCCTCACGTGTGCCATATCGAAAGTTTACCTAAAGTGGGAAACGACATCCGTCAAACGATGCGCAGAACGAGAGCCAAGTATCCACAACATTGTGTAGAAGCAGAAACCATCACCACTGCCTATATGATAGAAGATCGTATTTACCAAGGACATCCACCCAACTATTTGCTCATTGGCATCGTCTACAATGCGGCCCTGATCGACGAAACACCTTTCGAGTTCCATTACTTCAAGAAGTCATTATAGATTGCCAAATGTTGTGCACCAGATCCTTTGAACCTAATTTAGCCCAAGACAATTAATTGAGATCTTACTTGACACTGTTTAAAGCTTCAGTACACTTAAATATCAACAGCAGCCACGGTATTTCTCATAACGATTAAGCAGGAGGATATACATTGTGGGGATTTGATTTCACTCCAGACTAAGACAGTGATGAAGGACGACATTTCCATCCAATAAAATCGGGCCAGATTCATGTGGATCCTCAGGCTGCAGTAGTCTGGCCAACAAAGTGAACGTCATCTTGTATGCTGAATATGGCAGTTCTCTGGAAATAAACAGCTTGATGGACTAATAGGAATGATGGAACAAGAAGAACTAATGGAGATTATTATATCTTTGATCTCTTATCCCGTTTAGCTCAGGACGTGGTTGAAAGAATTATGTCTAACTAGAGAACAAAACGTAATTGACATTATTCTGCTGTCAGTAAAATGCATTTTAAGATCCGTGGTGATGTGTCAAATATTTCTACATGCGTTCTTACAAAGTTCTTGGAAAATGTTCCACGACAGTGGCTGTTGTCTTAGGATTTTCAGTGGTGACAAAATGAATTTATTTTTATCAATTATTTTGAAGAAATTAGGGGTAGAAATTTGGTTCTTTTGATGTTTTGGTATCGAAGAGGGTGACGACCACTTCTTTTCAAAGCCATTTTTAAAGTTCGCACTAATTCTCAACTTGTTTTAGACGTCAACAGAACTACTCAAGCCGATTATCAAAACACGTCGATGGCATAAAACAAGTATCTCAACCATGATTGCACGCAGCTCAATGATAGACATCAACGAAATCTGCTTGCCATTGAAGTCTCTCAAAGTAGGTTTAGCTATTTCGTCTAAAGCTTTTCAGTGAACGTTGCAGTACTTGGCCTTAATGTTATATTTCTTTTTGTTTTTGATGAAACGGTTCAATCCATCAACCGTTGTAATCTTGTTGTAATTGACATCTCGACTAGATTAGGATTGAAAAGTATATGAGACAGCTATTCTTCGTGGCAATTATGGAGTTCCATCCATTGTTTATATAGAATTCTGTGTAATGCGATTAATATGAGCATTACGATGATGTCCTTCCTGTGTAAATCAAGGTTTATTTTCTTCCTTTTCTCCTAAGAAGTCGTCAAAGATGAGAAAACGTATTTGACTAAAGTTAGTCACGATCCCAGCTTTTGCTCGAGAAATGCGTTCTTTCAAATGAAATGGATTCTCCTTGACTTTCTTGAAGTTAGGTTAAAGGTGATTGCTACACTTTGCAACACCGCACGATACGTTTGGGTGGGCGATCAAACAAGTCTGATTTGTGCTGGATTAAACTTTTGACCAATTCGGTTCAAAAATCAATATCTTATAGGGACGGCGACAATAAAGGATTCCAAACTTTGACGATCTAACTTTTCGGCAACCACTTTCAAAAAAGGGGCGGAGGAAGCAGCAATAGCGATGATGTTGAGAATTCTGAGAACACGATCAACGACACAAGACATTTTATACGTTTGATACACGTTTCATGTTTTTAAAAAAGTGTAACCACAACATTTCAAAGAATTAAAACACGAAAACACATAAGGCATAAATGACTCAATACATCAATGAGGCACAAATTAAAATCGCGAAAGCTGCATATAAACAAGTTAGTGTACAATGTCTCGATTTATGTGTGTCCCATAAAATGTATGTATATGATCTGGTGTTCTTCTAGTCTGAGATTCATGACCTCTAATTTCTGGGGAAGTCATTTCTTCCTCAATCGTTTCTATTGTAAAATGGTACTGTTGTGGACTGGTAACATTTCTCCCTCTGTTTAGGGCTCTTTTAGGACTGTTTTTAACTTTTTATTTATCTTCACTTCTTGCACTGGTTTAAAGTTAATTTCTTTTCTTAGATTCAAAACATACAGTGTATTTGGCATACTCAGGCACTTCTTGCATCCAAGCATCAATGACTTTCCATCCGCTCCGGTAGCCTGGCGGTTAGAGCGTCCGCCTTGGATACGGGAGGTCGCGCATTCGAACACCGGCCGAGTCATACCAGAGACTATTAAAAATGTTACTTACAGCTGCCTCACTAGGCGCTCAGCATTAAGCGGTTAGTGAACTGGTCGGCCTGGTGTCAGGATAATGTGACTGGGCGGGACATGATGCTACATGTCTGCGGCATGATGCCGCAGTGCTAGACATCATTATAAACTGCCGCACTGCAGACATCGTAGCGATATGACTGCAAATTTATTAAAGCTACGTTAAAAATCAAATTCACACAGACACACTCACACACACGCACACGCACATACACACACACACACATACTAATCAAAGCCTTTCCTGTCACGTACATCTTTTCATTCGTAAATTTGTTGGTGCAGTTCCTTTTTGGGGTTCGTCATTCTTACTATAATGTTCTGACGTGTGACAAATTTTGAATAATTTTAACAGCCGGTATCCTCGATCCAGAGCATGAAACCGACAAAAGTGTATATGAAAATGATATTTCTATACATGGGAAAGTGCATCTGCAATTAAATTGTCTTTTTCTTTGATGTGCCTGATGTCAAGATTGTACTCTTGCAAAAATAAACTATCTCAATAGCCTTTGATTTTTATTTTTCATCCTGTCGATGAAAGTAAGGGGGTTGTGATCACTAAACAACAATCGGAGAAGGAGCTGAGCTGATATAAACTTCAAAATGCTGTAATGCCAGTATTAAAGCCAAGCATTCCTTCTCGATTGTTGAGTAGTTTCTTTGGTGTTTATTTAATTTCTTAGAGAAATAACACACTTGGTGTTCTACACCATTTTTGTCATCTTGAAGCAAAACTGCTCCAACCCCAACATCACTTGCATCCACAGATAGTTTGAATGGTTGACTGAAATCTGGAGCTGTTAAAACTGGTGCACTTTTAAGTATGGCCTTTAATCCATCGAAAGCCTCTGACATTTTTCAGTCCAAAGAAACTCGTTTTTCTTTCTCAACAAGTTTGTTAGAGGTTCAACAATATCAGAAAAATTAGAACAAAATTTGCGATAGTACCCAGCCATACCCAAAAATCGCATCAGATGTTTTTTACTGACAGGCACAGGAAAATCAGAAATAGCCTTGACCTTAGCATCTATAGGTTTAATTTGACCATGTTCCACAATATGTCCTAGAAAAGTAACACAAGCACGGCAGAACTCACTTTTAGATAAATTAATAGTCAAATTTGCATCCGTAAGTCTGTCGAAGAACTTCCGAATCGTGGCTAGATGTTCTTTCCAGGTGTTGTTGTAGATGATGACATTAATATAGGCATCACAATTGTCTAGACCAGAAGTAATCATATTCATAAGGCGTTGAAAAGTACTTGGAGAACCCTTCATCCCAAATGACATTACTTTATACTGGTAGAGTCCATCTGGAGTCACAAATGCCGAAATTTCTTTTGCTCTTTCCGTTAGTGGAATTTGCCAAAATCCCTTCAGAAGGTCGAATTTAGTGACGTATTTGGCATTTTCAATTTTGTCGATACAATCGTCCATTCTTGGCAATGGAAATGAGTCTGTCTTTGTCACACTGTTCACCTTCCTATAATCCGTACACATTCGGAAAGTTTTATCCGGTTTCGGAACAAGAATGCACGGTGAACTCCAATCACTCTTACTGGGCTCTATAAAATCATTTTCCAGTAAATACTGAATCTCCCTTTTTAAGTATTCTTGTTTGAAAGGGTTCATCCTGTATGGGTGTTGTTTCATGGGTTTTGAATCTACTATTTCAACGTCGTGAAAAATTTTGTTTGTCCTTGTAGGCACGACTGGAAACAAGTGTTCATATTAGACAATAATTGTTTAAGTTCACTTTCTTCTTGTTCTTGTAAATGAGAAAGTTTCTGGTCTAGATTTTCCATAACTTCCGAATTCCGAAGATTGGTTGTTCCAAGATCAGTAGAATCCAACTGAATTCCTTCATTCAAATCCTCAGTTTGTGGGACAGGTACAACTAAATTAACTGGATGATTTAACTGGCTATTTCTTTCAACATAATAGTACTCCATTAATTTACTTAGACCAGAGTACTAATACTATAATTTAACTCATTCATTTTCTTCTTTACTTTGTAAGGGCCATAAAATCTAACTTGAAGAAAATTCTGCAGAATGAGCAAGAGAGAATGGACTTTATTACAGGACTCATAAACTCTCTCTAGTAAACTTCGGTGAAACCATAGTTTCACTTTTGACTTGAACTGCTGAATGCCAAATTCAAGCATGACAAGCTGGAACATACCAGACTTGAAATTTGACCTTTGACCAAACTGAACAAATTTGAGAAGGCCAAATTGAGCAAAATTTCTCAACGGAATTACCTCTGGAAAACTTGTTGACGCACACATGATGGTCAACAAATTTTGGTTACCTGACTTGGTCTTTGGTAAGGGATCAACACAATCTACCATAATTCTACTGAATGGTTCGTCAAATGCAGGAATTGGTTGCAGATGAGCTTTAAGTATCTTTTGATTTGGTTTTCCTACTGTTTGACAAGTATGACAAGATCTACAAAACTTGCACACATCACTTTTGATGTTTGGCCGATAGAAGTGAGTCAAGATCTTGTGATACGTTTTATTTATCCCTAAATGACCAGCCAGATGAGTTTCATGGGCCAAACTAAGTACTTCCTGTCTGTAAGGTTTCGGAACCACAATCTGATATTTTACTGACCATTCGTCACTAGCAGGTACCTCGGGAGGTCTCCATTTTCTCATAACAACTCCATTTTTAATGAAGTAACAGACAGGTACTTCAGTAGCATCAGTTTCACTAACGGCCCGCTGAAACAAACAGGAGATCTCAGGATCCTTCTCCTGTTTGACGACAAGTGATTGTCGTTTGTCACCCTGATCAGATAAAAGAGAATGAGTATTCAAAAGAGGATCATTATGATCAATACCTTTTGACTGATCCAAATTAGAAGTGAAAGTGACCTCATCAAAAGCCTGACCAATACATGTGTCAGCTAAAGGAATACACTCCTTGTCAAAATCATTCTCAAGAGCTTTCTTTGCCATAGCTCTGGTAACTGCACAAGCTGGGAATAAATCAGGATTTCTTTTTCAATAGGATCAACTTTCTGATCCAAAGAAGGCTTGTCAGTTACAAGTGGATTAACCACAACCTTGTCTCCAGCTAAGTCATTGCCTAGCAACAAATGAATGCCCTCAACGGGTAAGGTAGACACTACACCAACTGTCACAGGTCCTGAAACTAAGTCTGATGACAAATTAACAGAATGGAGAGGAACATTAACAAAGCTGCACTCTACTCCCTGAATGAGAACACTCTCATTAGAACAGGTCTTCTCAGAAGAAGGCAAAATACCTGAAACTAAAAGACTCTGAGAAGCTCCTGTATCCCTCAAAATTTTAATAGGGATAGGATTGGCCAAATCACCCAAGAGTGATATAGAACCCTTCGACACGAATGGTTCAAAATTCTCCAAAACACAATCAGACTGAGGTTTTTCAAACCCAACAAATGTATTGTTTTCAATACATGACCGTGACCTTGACCTCTTAGCAATAAGAGCATTTGGGATAGGTCTATCTTGATTCTGATGCCTATATTTCAGTTTGAAGCAATCAGAAATGACATGTCCTTTTTTCTTTCAATAGGTACACGTAGGAATAGACAAGGATTCTGAATCAAGTCTCTCAGAGGCTTGACTTTTAGAATTTGTGCCAGATTGAGTTTTACTGAGAGTCGTATTTGATTGAAACACCTTTCTATCAGTAGACTGATGAGTGAAAGATTTGCTTACAGCAGGAACTTTATGAGTTAAGGAATACTTATCAGCAGCAAGAGCAGCTTTTTCCAAGGTTTTTACCTCACGATCTTCAAGATACATTCTAATGTCACTATGGACACAGTTCTTGAACTCTTGTCGATAAGCCTCATGGACTAATGCATAACCCTTCAAGATGCATTCCTTAACCAAATCGTAATTAGAACTTTGTTCTACTGACAGAGATATATAGATATCTCTGGCCTTGCCATAAAGTACACTCTGCAATAACTGAGTCCAATACTCTCGTGGCCATTTCGAATTCTCAGCAACTTTTTCAAAAAGAATAAAATATTTGTCTACTTCCTTTTCACTAAAAGGGGGAACTAACTTGATATTTCCTAAAATGTTAAAATTTGAACTTGTATGAGAAGTGGAAACGTGCTTGCTACTTGCCATCTCAAATTCTTTCATTCTAATTTGAAATTCTTTCTCATCCTTCTTTTTGCATTTGTACGTGTAATTGTTCTTTTTGTAATTGTATTTGTTCTTTCTGTAATTCTATATTTTTTTCATCCTTCTCTTTTTGCATCTGTCTCTCTCTCTCCCTTTCTTCTAATTGTCTTTCTTTCTCCCTCTCTCTTTCCTGTCTATCTTTCTCCTCCTTTTCAGATTGTAATCTCATTTGTTCTTTTTGTAATTCAATTTCTCTGTCTTTCTGAATCTTGAGCTTCCTTGATTCAAATTCCTTTATGTATTTCATTTTTAGCTCCATTACTCTAATGTCAGTGTCGGTCATAGACTTAATGACTGATACCAAAACACTTTTGTCAAAAACATTCTTCCCTACCAAATATAGAAGTAAAATGTTTTTAATTTCTTGCTTCGTCAAGGAAGCTTTTACCTCAAAAAGATCGTACTTTCTGGCAAGTTCAAGCAACTCATCCTTTTTCAGACTATCCAACTGCTCTTGAGTTGGATTAGAAAGAAAACTCTCCCCTTTTGACATTGTGAAAGTAAGCCTGTTGTTTTCACTAAAATGTCAAGCAAAATGAACTAGGGGAATTTAAATTTCAATTTTTAGCCAATTTCATATATCCCGAAGGACGAGCAACCCAATTTTCTTTATGTTACGTTTCGGCTCGTTTAAAGTATCAAAGAAAAGAGTGACTACAACAAGCTTTGTAAATTTTAACAAAAATAATTTATTTCCCTAGAAAACACGGTGAAAAGGTAAATATATGAAACAAGACTTACGATTTACGAAGAATATCCAAATATTTGTCGTAAAATTGTGAAAACACATAAGTCCTGTGAATAAACAGTTCTAAATTGACGTAGTCTGAATCTCAAATCCGTTCCAAGATGGCGGATGATGACGTCAGACGAAGGTTAAACACAAATGTCCAGAATTTTCACAATTTGTATTGTTCAGTTCCAATTTAGAATTAATTTCAGCAAATGTCTTTGTCCAAAGCCAGTCGTGTGGTTCTCCAGGGAAAATAATTATTATTTAACAGGTAGACGAAGTACAACTATCATCGATAACAAAACACATGTTGTTCTACATACGTACGAACGAACAACTCTTTCCAGCACAAAAGAATACCTTTTTTTTAAGGTATTTAGAAACTCTATAAGATGTTACAATGTGACTCTCTAAGATGTTAAATATGACTCTCCCCTAGTTCGCAGCTACCTGAGTATTTTAAAGCAAACTCATACGTCATTTCATGTACACGCATGAAAAAATCGTGGAGATTTCGAAATATCGCCAAGGTAATATAGAATGCCAACAAGTATTATTAGTAATGACCGTGGTCACAACCAATCATTTACATAGCTATTTCCGACTGTTTACTTAACATGACAAAACCGTCATACAAAAATCGTGCTTACGCGAGTCACATTTACGTTTTAAACAAACACGATGTTTCTAACAAAATATCAGACCCTGCGAACATAATCATCATCATAATAATAATTATATTTAATGATATAAAAATGAAATATAAATGAAATAGAAAGAATTAGAAAGAATTCAAATTTTAACACACATGCAATTTAACTACAAGGTCGTAACAGGCATGGCTCGGCCGAGTTCGAATACGCTACCTGCCGCATCCGGGGCGGACGCTCGAACCACTTAGGCCACCGGAGCTGTCTGCTTTTTGAGGTAAAAGTCATGACATTCGCTATGTCCATCAAGAGAAAGACCTCTGGCTAAACAATGTCCACGATGTCAAAGCAAAGGAAAGACAGGAGAAAAGAGAAAAGACAGAATAAAAGATAAACAAGAATAAAGATATTGTTACAAGCCAAGGGTATTTGCTTGACCGAGCGGTGTCAAACCCTGGCATGATTCCGCTAGAAGTCATAAGTCTACCCCAAATTTCCAAAGATTTCCATACAACTTCTGTTGTAAATTAGAAAGCCCAACGTGTCCATTCTATACATAAATTTTACTGTAATCAATGCAAGACCACAGATCTCGCAACTTTCCAATTGTCTGTGAACCGCACATCTGCATGGCTTCTCTTCATCAACTTTCCGTACCGTCAGCATTTCACGCCGTAAAACTATACAACTTCCCAAAACACAGGGAACTATTTTTACTACGCCACCTTAGGCCGGTCGAATCATGGTTTTGGGCCACATTTCGCCTGTAAAACTGCATCACATTTGCCACCATAGCGACATAAACTTTATCTGCCGAGTCCCTTCTTGTTTCTCACATTGTGTAATTTACCAGTCTCCAACCATAACAATTACACGTACAGTCACACAACGAATGTACACCTCTAGATTTTAATAGGGACTGTAGAACGACAGGGACACTCATGCAGCTCTGACCTGAATTCACAGAAAGTAAGCCATGGCATCATGAAAACTCCCTAATACTTCACTCCGTGACGTTTGCTCCTAGTAATTGGCTAATTACTTCGGGCTAAGGAATATTTCCACTGGACCGAGTTCCAATAATAAAACAAGTAATCACAAACATCTAAGAATTCCTTAAAATGGGGCGCTATGACCAAATGCGCATACTCCAAATTTATTACAATATCTTTTATTATTGTCAAGAAAAAGGACATTGCTCTTCAGAGTGTCATAACAAAACAAGAGAAGAACCAGGAGAAATGGGAGGATGAGAGTTTATTAGAAACAAAAGAAGAACCCATACAAGTAATGCAAAAAGGCAAGACAACCAGAAGACAGTGAAGTGGAAAAACCCCATACCAGCAAGAAATTAAAAGAGAAGTCAAACAGTGAAAGAAGGAAAGAAGAAATAGACTTGTGTGATGTGTTAAGAACTTATCATTGAGATTCTGATTAAAAGAGAATATACCAAAGAAACATCAGTGTCTCTTTGGCTTGATTTTTATGATATGGATAAGATAGAAAACACTCACACATCATTGAATCACAGGGAACGGGGTTTAGGTTTTTGCTTGAGATGGCAGACATTGTGTAGTATCCCTAGATGACCGATGGGTGTGTACAGTAGAGGTGAGAGTGGATGCAGTGATGGAAGGTTTAATAACCTTGATACGTGAAGGTCTCTTTCCAATGGGTTTATCTAAATAAGTCTGATACATTTGTCTAGTCTGGCAAAATTAGTTTTCTTATTTTAGCAACTGCTGAAGATAGTGTTATTTAGACCGATGCAGGCAAACATTCTTGCGGAAACGAAAGAAAATCAGAGAAAGCTAAACTGAAGTCATCCTCTTCTAGAAAACGGATACTGGTAAACGGGCTACAGCTGCATTAGTAATCATACTCATCATTCTATCACTGAGCCCAGTACATTGTTTGTATTTTTTCAGACATAAGTATGCTATTATCACTATTCCGCAATGGCAAATCGTAGGAAAGCTGGTGCGTTATAAATTGAATGTGTCGTCACGAATCCGCTCTCTTCTCATTGGAAGAGAGATTCCACGCTCTGACTGAATTCGGTTCGGATTGGCGGAAGATTTCAATCCAGTCTTAGGCTATCTATACAAGGGCAATCTCCGATGGTATCACCTATTCTCAAGACAATTCAAGCAAGATGTGGAGTTGTATACAGTCATCAACCATCGTTTCGGGCATGCTGTTCAACCTGGACGACCAGGATTAAATACACAGCAATATGAAAGAGAAGAGTTTATATGGAGAGGCAAGGGTGTCTACGGTGGGTCGTACTCTACGAACCCGCCGTGCGACAAAGTTTGAGAAGGAGACCAGTCAGGCGATGCCACTTATGTTACCAACCTTTGGATAACTAACTGCAACAACCCTTTTCAGGGCCACCAGGACAACTAGAAAAAAGAGATAATAATCTTTTTGCCAAACAATTTTGTGTTTTATGTTTTTTGTGTATGCATGTATTTATTTATGTATACCTATCTTGTTGACAACTGAAACTTAGAACCCATGCTACCCCTTCTCCTACGATAGTGTGTGTTTGTATGGAAGACATAAACACTTCTTTAACCTTCTTTGTGTTCTATTATGTTCGTATGTTTATGTGAAAGTGTGCGTCTCTTTCATCCCACTGCTATTACATCATCACCCATCTTGTGTGAACACCTCCTACCCTTTATTGGGGGTGGGCGTATCGATCTTAATAAAAAAAAACAACCAGGTTCTGGATTGTATATCTGGTGTGTTGGATTGTAGATAAAATGTTTAACAATATCATTCCCGTTGGCTTCATAAACATTCAACCATTTTCTCTTCCACATTTTAACATTACTTTTCTTGTTTGTCCCCAATAACTTTTTATTCATTTTCGTTTACCATTTTAACATTACCATTCATGTTCGTCCCACTAAACACTTTCGTCTTCATAAACACGTTCGTCCCATTAAACATGGTTGTCCTCATAAACACGTTCTTCGTCATAAACACTTTTGTCCCCATAACACCATTCCCATATCAGGATTATGGACATTTAACATGGGATATCCCGTATGTCCCCCAAGTGACTCCTGCATGTTATCCTATGGGCCCCTATGTAATTACATGTCCCCTTAAGTGCCTTATGCAGCTAGTAACGACATGCACGTAAAATGAACTGGAAATTTCCACAATTAATATATTTGGTTTTTGAAAATTTATACATATTAGTAGAAAGAAAGCGAACTGTGATCCCCCCCCCCTCTCTCTCTCTCTCTCTCTCTCTCTCTCTCTCTCT
>JAECUM010043469.1:0-27754 GCA_016617855.1 Megalonaias nervosa
TACGTTTTACACTCCCAGGGTTTTGTATGGGGGGAGAGTGTACAAAATCTGTTGGACGTAGACAAGATTCCCCCGTCATCACCATTTGTATATATTCATGTTCATATATCATTAGGATAAGTTTATGTTTGTGCAGTCCAAAATCATAAACCATCTGTATATATTTCATAACCATACAATCATTAGGATAAGTTTATGTTTGTGCCGTCCAAAATCATAAACCATCTGTATATATTTCATAAAACCATATATCACAAACAAAACAGCTCCCTGACAAAACAAAAAAAGAAGTCATGGGAGCTAATATTTTATTTATATATATATATATATATATATATATATATATATATATATATATATATATATATATATATATAATGAACCATGAAAACATCAATGATATTATTTCTGCGATTAAAAAACTAAAACATAACGGAATAAAAATATCTGATAATCTCGACCCTCAGAAAATTATGTGCGATTTTGAATTACTGCAACAGAGAAAATTTGATAATAAATATACACTATCTTCAAACTACAGATTTATAAAATTAATTTATCAATCCATGCTTGAATCACTAGCCATGGTAAACGACAATCAGGTAAAGCTATTTGCACCTCTTGCACGTTCTATCGAAAATATTAAATCCGAACTGTCTCACGAGTACGAAAGAAAAAAGATTGTGGATAATCGTGTAATGCAATTAAGAAAGATTATGCTATCTGATTCTGTCAATGCTGAGAGCGATGAAGGTGAACCCCTGACAGAGTCAGTGACTGTAATTATGGCTAAACAAAACCCTTGGGAAAATTAACAGAGTCGAACTATTTGTTTTTGTAAGAAGACAGAATTAGACATATTCAAATACTATCCGCTGATCGTATGTTTTCGAAAGGGCAGATCTAGTAATATTATTTGCGACAAATTGTACCGATCGTGAATTTATGCTAAAATGTTTTGCAGCCGCACATATTGATAGAAAAGTAATTTCCCGTCCTGTTTCTGTATTTATTGATTTAATAGATCTTCTTTCAAATTTTTTACATTTTCCAGTATTTCCACGTGCGGAATTTTGACTTTGTGTAATAGCCTGTAAATTAGATAACCGATTATTCTGGGGGTCTCCATCAATGTGGTCAACTACAAGTCCATCTTTAATGACCCCAAAATGACATTCAAATACGAATTTATGTGAGTAATAATATTTATTTTTCCCAGCACGAAATCTAAGATAACCAGTATTGGTAACACTACCTACTGGTTTTTTCAATCTGCAGTTTCTAATCACACCTTCTCGAGATGCTTCATAATTGGTAAAGATTGGATGTGGCACAAACTCATTTTGCTCCATTATATATATAATATTATTTGTCTAAATCATTATTTTGAAATCTAACCAGATAATCTTCTTCTGTCTTTATAGGAGATTTACCTGATAATGTATTATTTTTTTTGTCATAATATCGTTTTAGTTCTCTATACTTTTTTCCGCCACATTTTAGACACAATTGAGTTTTTCCTCTTACTCCAACACCGCATTTCACACACGGTATTGGTCCTGTACTTCCATTTTTGATACTTCTGTGCATGATTTCCGCAGTATTTGTTCACACACGATTTATTACAAGTAGAAGTATATCCAATTTTGAGCCAAGCACATTTGTTTTGTGTTTTAATCATATACAAAGAGATTAATGTTCAATTAAATATATACTTGCCCTAATTATAATATGGAGGAATTATCCGTTATTGAACCTTCCCCTGCTAGATTTGACCTTGACAGACTATCAGAATATAAACTCAGTACTTCGATGCAGGATCTGACATTAATGGATGAAGATGTAACTGAACGTATTCGTGAAGGAAAAAAGGAATTTCGTGACGATGGTGCAGTTCATGCATGGTCCACATTCAGAGTTGGAAATGTTACTAATATGATGAATGACAAACGAGGAAAAGTAATTATTAATCACCTTGATAATCAAAAATATTTTATTTTAATAAAATTTATTGTAAATACAGAAGAAGATATTTGGATTATTCGTGATAAGCGTGATCCAGTCCGTGTGCAGCCCGGGGGTAATATTGTTCTTTTGAGTAATAAATCTAAGCCCGGAATACTTACTGGCATTGATAAACCCTATTATATACAGAGTTATCCAGCAACTGCAGTTGTATATGGAATATTTCCGCTGAATAATAAACCTAATGTTGCGGATCTGAAACCGATGAAAATATCAAGAATAAACTGCGTAGCTGAACGAGTTACAGAACATTTTACAAATGCGATACGTGGTAATGGCTTAACTGATTTAAGACGTAAAAAAATAAACACATGGGCAGAAACGGTTAAAGATGCTGGTGCATCTATTAAGGATATTGCTGAACTAGAAAAGTTATTAAGATTTCCAATAACAGTAAAAACACTAACCGGAGAGATATTATACGAACCAAAATATATAAAAAATGGAAACCCTATAACAATCGTTGATCATAATGCACATGCATGGACTAATGCTGTAACGATATTTCCACGAGATAGAAAAGTTAAATTTTATGATGGTGATATATTTGATTTTATTAAAAATATCAGCAAAAGCGACCCTGTGTCTGTTTGGTTATTTCAGAGTTCGGAATATAATCATTATGATCAGTTTGTACGGCCTAACGGTGATATTTATCGTACAGAATCTCTCCATGAAGAAATGGAACATCTTGCATTGAAATATACCTCTGATGATGTCATAGTTGGACAATTACTGAATAACTGCTTTACCGTACCATCGGTTGCTGCCCATTTCGCTCAGGAGAAAAATTCATGGAAAACGACACGATCAGAATTCCTTGAAGATGTCAAGAAAAGTTGTATAGAATATGGTCACGGTGGATTATGGAACACCAAATACAACCATAGTGATGTTATCTCAGTTGATATGGCTGCATGTTATCCTGGGAGTTTTCTTGGATATGGAGTATGTTCTAAGTACTTTAAGAGATTCGGACATCCTACACATGACATGACCAGGGTTGCGATAAACGGACATGTACCAGATTTTGACTTAACCGGATTTGCTCATGTAGAATTATTCGAATTTGCAGAAAATCTCCATCCGATTACTTATGCTTGGTTTGGAAGACATTTTTCAGAAAAATGTTGGGTTCCGATAGTACTATTGCGATATATGCTTGATGCTGGATTTTTAATATCGTTGAGAGTAACTGAAGCGATTATATCGTATAGTTCACAGAAGCAAGTTTGGTTACCAGAACCGAACAGATTTAATATCGATGATACCAGAAAAGAATTCCCTGATATTGATGAAGATAATATTATTAAAATAAATAAATGCAGAAACGAGTACGATGAGAAATTTACAAAAGATCTCGGTAGAAAGATAATCGGTAAATTTACTCAAGGTGGTTCATACGATTATAAACGAGCGTGTACAAGATTGATTATGGACGATGCTGAACTAGATTTTATAATCGCTGATACAACGGAGAAAATACGTTTATAAACCGATGTAATGCTTATTTATCAGATGGAACAAAACTAGGTACCATTGTGAGCTACCTTGATGGCGACTCACCACAATTTACTCATTTAAGATCTTCGATGTTAGCTTATGTTTCGATAAACCTACTATCGATGATAAATAAATTTCCTCATCACGCTGTCAGAGTCGCTACGGATTCATTTTATGTACATAAAAAATATAAAGATTTATTAAAACTCGGTAATGGTGAATGGGGAACATGGAGAATAAAACAAGAAAATATATTTAGTTATTCTGAATCTGCCGATGTTGAAATTGTGGAGACATATTACAGAAATAATAATCAAACATCAAAGTCATCTGCACCATCTGTGTACGATCCTGTATCTAGACATAAGACTGTTTATCTTAATGGGTGTGGAGGGTCAGGTAAAACAGCTCGTGTAATTAATTTATTTATAAATAATAATTCGGATATAATTGTTTTGACACCTACACATAAACTTGCTAGAGAAATAAAAGAACGAGGAGTAAAATCGTGTACATATCACAGTTTCTTTAGATGGTGCGGAGACACGTGGACTCCATCGCGGATGGGTGAAAAATATATACCTAAGTATATTATTTGGGACGAGATATGCACGGTGTCGTTAGAAACACTAAAGATATTTCTTGAATGGTTATTGACAAAGAATACTGCTGTGATTATGTGTGGCGATCATGGTCAACCACCACCCTTTGTTGGACAGTCTCCACATGAATGGCTAAAGAATAACGTAAATTATTATGAAGAAATACATAATGACCATAGAGCTATCGATGAACCACTTAAGGAATTTAAAAGATTAATCAGACTTCAGCCAGACAGAGTACAATGTGAGATAATGCGAGGAGTAATTCCAGAGACTTCTATGAATGAATTTTGGACTTTATGGAATCCCGCTGATTTGATAGTCGCGAGTAGAAAGATAGTTCGTGATGAACTGCAAAGGAAATTATTTACGTTACATAAAGAAAAGTTTCCAACGTTACCTGTACCTTTGTGCTATCGCCCAGCAGATACTCGACGACAGAATATTGAAGTTGAAATACCAGGTGGAGACGCTGAAAATGTCCGAGTACAAAATCTTGTACTGAATGACATTGTTTTAGCCGATATTAATGTCGTTGAGAATGCGCTGAGTATGAATAAATCGCCGTGGACGTTAGGATACGCTATAACGATTAACTCGTCACAGGGATTAACTATAACTGATACTAAAATCTGGATTGTAGATGATAGGATCGAGTGGTCAAATTTAGTCTATCTCGCCGTATCTCGAGTCAGGAGAATATCTCAACTACATAGGGTTATTATGAATTTTATAGAAGATAATGATCAAACTGTTAATAATGACGTAATAAGAAAAAACTATCTGGTTATAAGCAGTGTGACAAAAAAAATAATCATGACTTTGATATTGATGTTGAATTTATTATAAAACTAAAACAACTACAGAATAATCATTGCGCAAGTTGCAATTGTAATATGTCATGGCAGTATTCGAATCCAAGACAATTTACCGTAGACAGAATTAATAGTGATCTTGGTCATACACGTGAAAATGTAATGCTGACTTGTCTTGAGTGTAATCGACGTCGAGGCTCTGGACGTTTACAAAATTGAACGTGGTGGTAATTGTGTATTCTCAGGAATTATTTGCAATTGTTCACGGACAAATCCACGCTGAGGGGCTGTAGAATCTAGTCTGTATATTGGAGGTCTACCAGTGGATCTAACCACGCTAGAAATTTTATGTGTAGTCACGCTCCAGATAGGATCGGTTGCTCTTTTTTACCGCCTTCAAGTTCGCCAGGTTCATATAAATATCTAACTGTAACATTACCTATTACTGGTTGAGAGAAAGATTCATGTCGTTGTATTGGTATATATATTTTTTTGATCGCATTAGAAGGTTTCATGGAAGTTGCACGAGTAATTTCATTATTCAACGCAGCTATCACACTCGGTAATCTTGCAACCCATTCACGAGATCTCTCACCGGACTTAAAGTCAGTAGATATTTCCTTTGCATATTGATATCCGAATAACCGCTCGGCAAGTGTTCTATTAAATCGTTCAACGATTGCCTGATCACGATGAATTTCAGTATGTCCTCGTCTGATTTTAACGTTACGTTTCTTCATCAACGATGATACTACTCCAAGAAATTCTTTACCAGGATCAACTTGTAATAACCGTGGCCATCGTAGACCGCCACGTTGATAAATGCGTTCAAACGCAGATGCAACTTCAGATGCTGTTTTGTTGATAACGGCTCCGCTTCGTTATATCTACTCGCAACGTCAACAACAGTCAATGCGTATTTGTACGTGCGTGATTTTCGTCCACGTGTTTTAATAGTATCGTGTGGTAAAAACAAAATATCTGCTTGATGAACTTCATTAGGGACACTAACATCAAAATGCGCGTAATGAATTCTTTTAGGTGGACTTAGGAAGATTTGCCATATTGCCTGTCGTGCTAACCATGATGCAGCGACATCACGTGAAACTTTTGCTGCTTCGGCGAGTTTACTAATCGCTGCTTTACCTCTCCAAAATCCTCTCGGGGAATAATAAACAGATTCCATTATGACAGTTATATAATTAATTACCAGCCCCTAACACTAGTTTACTTTTCATAGCAGTTTTTACTAGAAAACTAGCTAATTTTTCTCTGAGAGATTTATTAGGTATAGCATTTAACGCGTGAATCAATTTTACATCTGCGAGATGTCGGTGTTGCAAATCCTTACGCGACATCGCGAGATGTCAAATCCTTACTTTTATACGCGACATCGTGAACGTGACATGCTTGATCAATCTTATTTACTGGATACTCTCCGGGTCTTGGTTGATCTTGATCATCAAGTCGGATATCGAGACGAGTTCCTGGGCCACAATAATTATATCCGGGTAAATGTTTCTCACCGGGATATTTAGCCCACGGAGTTCCTGGTAATTTTCCTAATAAAGCGGCTATATCACCACCTGTCTTTGTTCCTGACTTAGTCATGGAGACAAATTTATATTTCTTGGTACCACATTTCACACACTTGCCTGTAAGTGCACGTCTTTTATTTTTTGTTGTTACTGTCGTTAATTCAGTAGTATCGGTAGGTGCTCTGCATCGAACACAATATAGACTCATATTATTTATTATATGGATATAATTGACTTTTCTGCGACACGAAAACAAGAGCCAGTAAAGCACCATCCAGCGCTTCCGAATTCTATCAGAATGATTATAATAGGCCCATCTGGAAGTAGAAAGACGCAATTACTGCTTAATCTAATAATGCGATGGCTGAAGTGGGATAAATTGTATTTAGTTGCGCCATCTGTAGATGATCAGCGATGTTACGAAGTACTTAAAGATTTTAATGAAAACGCAAAATCGTTACATGAAGACAATATCATAGACTTTATTACTGATATTGATGAAGCACCATCCGTAGATGATCTGGATGTATTCATTAATAATTTAGTAGTGTATGATGATGTTATGCTGGACAAACAATCAAATCCAGCTAGAATATTTTCACGAGGTAGACATAAAAATACAGACGTGATTTATGTTACACAGAGATATACACAAATTCCCAAAGTGATCAGGGATAACTGTAATATTTTAGTTGTGTTTAATGGCGTAGATAATCATACGCTGCAGAATATTTATTATACTTGGTGTTCAGGCGACATGGACATGAATAAATTTAAAAATTTCTTTTCAAAAGCACAAGCTACTCCATTTGGTTTTGTAACGATAAATTTACGTGATCCTAGGTCAAGATATCGCAACGGACTTTATACAATTTTTGGATAAAAATCATAGCAGCAGTAGAGCTAATTTAGCTGAGTGTGGTTCTCCAGTACTCATTATTGATAATATCTATACTGGCTGTTTTTATAGCAGCAGAGAGGGTGAATGACATACGTACGTGACCAGATTGTGAAAAAATCTGGTCAATTAAAGAAGTTTTCATCATTAAGACAAAAACTTATTTTTTTTTTCAGCCTTCGTAGGAACCCTTAATTTTCAAAAATAAGGTCTCTACAAAGTTGTAGGGTTCACCCTCTCTGCTGCTACTTGCCGTGTTCTTTGTTTTTATTTGTGCACATGCGTATGCAAATTAGTACAGATGTTTCCAGGAAAAAAAAATTGCACCAGTTTTATGACAATTAACAATAGTATGCAATGTTCTGTATAGTGGTCGGATTTACCCCTGGTTCTTTATCGTAAGAGGGCAATTCCGACCAAGAACACAAAACTTAAAGAAAATGTAGAATTATGATTAGTTTGTATTGAAGTTTGAAGAAAAAAAAAAAACAGGAATAAATATGTAATTAAAAACAATAAATAAAAAATTAAGGGTATAAATCTAATAAATGTAGCGGCAGAGAGGGTGAACAGACCACTTTCTAGGAGGGTCCATTCGCGAAAATAGTATGCAATGTTCTGTATAGTGGTCGGATTTACCCCTGGTTCTTTATCGTAAGAGGGCAATTCCGACCAAGAACACAAACTTAAAGAAAATGTAGAATTATGATTAGTTTGTATTGAAGTTTGAAGAAAAAAACAGGAATAAATATGTAATTAAAAACAATAAATAAAAAATTAAGGGTATAAATCTAATAAAAGTAGCGGCAGAGAGGGTGAACAGACCACTTTCTAGGAGGGTCCATTCGCGAAAATAAAGCTTCCTACGAGAAACAAAAATACAAGGTCAATAATGTCAAACCAAAGCCTCTAACCAACTGAGATTTTCTCTAATTGGGTTAGCTCATTTGTTGTTACTTTTTCGACATTTGTGTTTTCAAATTTTTATCCGTGTTCGTTTACCTACCCGCCCACTCACGGGCCGCACGATTCACCCAAAACCTGCCCAAAACCACCCATAACCTGCCCAGATCCTCCACAAACATTATGTAAATCAAATGAAACATACCCAAAACTACACGAAAACATTGGAAAGAGTACTATCTTGCTGAAACAGATAAATTATGCCGCATTTAGTATTTACATCGGATGGAAATGATAAAAGGGAGACAAATGTTACTGGATTGATCCCCTATGCTGGTTATCAAAGTCAAAGGCTGACCCAGTCAATACGTTCCAAGTTTAAGCGGCCTCATTGTGAAGTAAACAACGGACCAACAGTGTCCCATACATATTAACGAGGATGACAACAATAACATGTGCATGATATTGTAAATATTTTTACATGTATTTGATATTGTCTTTTTTAACAATTTGTTGTCGCTAAGGCCTATAGCAGTATATTATAGTCTTCTTGACGTTTTAAATAAAAAAAAATTTGAAATCATGTAAAGGTACTGATTCTTTATTTCTAAAATGAAGTGAAAATAACTGCTGATCCATTATTTTCTTTATACTTCCTGTCATTACATTTAAGAATATTATTGTCGTTGCCTGAAATTTAATGATAATGATGAAGAAGTCTTCTGCGCATGTGAATTATTTGTGCGAGGCAGATGCGAAGATCTATAAATATATACATATAAATGTAAAGCCAAAAATTGTCTTCAAAACACAAACTTTGTTGTACGAACCAAACTATTTGAGTAGATGTCAAATCCATTTTATACAAAAACGTGCTGTGGTAGATACTGTGGGGAAAGGTCTTTAAAAATTAACCAACCACATGGAAACAGTAAGCGTAATGAGCCCTATCGGCGAACAAATCCAAACATTCTAAGAGAAGCTGTAAATGGTGTAGGGGACACAAAGGCATCGGATAGATATTTACAGATGAATAAGGAAGATAGCTTTACTGCGCCCAAATCTTCGAGGCAAATTCAAGACAAAATTTATAGAGAAAAGAAATATACGACCATATTATATGGCTTGTTTTACTCCTGAGATATTTTTCTATCCATCAAGCCATCAGTGACTATTCTGCATTGCACCAAACTGAAGTTACTGGCCCCGAAACGTGCAAATTTCGCGAATTTTGCCTGCCGGACAACATTGCGCTTAGGTGCCTGCCGGACAACATTGCGCTTAGGTGCCTGCCGGACAACATTGCCGACAACATTGCGCTTAGGTGCCTGCCGGACAACATTGCGCAACATTGCGCTTAGGTGCCTGCCGGACAACATTGCGCTTAGGTGCCTGCCGGACAACATTGCGCTTAGGTGCCTGCCGGACAACATTGCGCTTAGGTGCCTGCCGGACAACATTGCGCTTAGGTGCGTGCTCTGATTGCTCTGATAGAATTTGGTAGCGCTGGATGATGCTTGACTGGCTCTTGTTTTCGTGTCGCTGAGAAATCGATGATATCCATGTTGAAGAAATATAATAATAATATGGATTTATATTGTGTTCGATGCAGAGCATCCACCCCCACCAGTAGATTAACAACAATAATAACAAAAAAATAAAAAGCGTGCACTTACAGGTAAGTGTATAAAATGTGGAACAAAAAAATAAAAATTTATTCGTCTCATATGAAGACAGGTGGTGATATCGCTGCTTCACTGGGAAAATTACCAAGAGCTCCATGGACTAAGTATCCTGGTGAGAAACAACTTCCTGGATATAATTATTGTGGTCCTGGAACCCGACTTGATTTCCGACTTGACGAACGAGATCAACCAAGACCTGGAGAGTATCCAATAAATGCGATTAATCAAGCATGCCACGTTCACGATGTTGCGTATAAAAATAAAGATTTGTAACAAGGACATATTACGGACGTGAAGTAGATTCACTAGTTAAATTCCATAAAATAATAAATCTATCAGAGAAAAACTTGCTAGCTTCCTAGTAAAATCTGCGATGAAAGGTAAACTAGTGCTAGGGGCCAGTAATTAATCAACTGATTATAGTAGTAAAAAAATATGAGCGTCCCAGCTCAAAAGAAGTTTCTAGCTCAGAAGAGGTTCCTGAACCAAATTTTTTCCCAGAAACCTCTAGTCTGATATTAAGCAATAAAACATAATATAAAATGGGGTTTGACACAACGTCAATAAGAACTGTTGGATTTCATCTAACAAACAGATTTTTTAAAAGATTTAATTCCATTAAATCAGCTTCGATATACTGGTATAGAACCTAAAATAATAAACGATTGTATAATATAAGCAAATAGCTGGCTGGACAACTCATCCAATGTTATTCATCGATAACATGGTTGATGTTTTATTTGACAATAATATTTGTAAACAATTACTAAAAGTACAAAAATAAACGGTAGCTTGGTGAGCGGTTACCATTCCACGGGGTCCTTTCATTGGTCGTTCACCGGGGTCCCTTCATGGATGCCTTTCTTATATGGGGGCACCCCTTTTTTTGACCGACATTCTTTCTGAATGTCCTTTGTGGGGTTACCCTTCAATGAGGTTGAGAGCTCACATCACGCTACTGTTTATTTTGGAGGCTCCTGCATAGACACATCCCCCAGCGAATCACTAAACGAAACGAAATTTTAGAGATTCAGAGGACTGTCTAGGCTTTTCGATTTCATGTAAAAAAAAATAAAAAATAACCCATATCAGACCCAGGGGAAAGTCCAAAACGCACTCACCACGTTGTTTGAATCGAGAATCGAACTACAAGCCTCATTATGAGAATCCAACGTTCTAACACTGCGCCACGAAATTCAGTTACAAATATACGTTTCAGAAAATCATTATAAAGTTACCTAACAGGAAAT
This sequence comes from Megalonaias nervosa, assembly GCA_016617855.1. Taxonomy (NCBI): domain Eukaryota; kingdom Metazoa; phylum Mollusca; class Bivalvia; order Unionida; family Unionidae; genus Megalonaias; species Megalonaias nervosa. The sequence goes on from JAECUM010043469.1 coordinate 11,220, forward strand.
GATCAGTGTTACATTTCTGATTCTGAAAAACGTTATTATCAAAATATAAAATGAATCGCGAAATCTACAATCTTACACATTTCTATACTGGTTAAAATATATGGCAGTATGTACAGAAAACGAAATGCCATGTTAGATCGATACAACGGCTTAAATTACAAAACAGACAGACTTCTGCAGTCTGCATTAGTCAAGCTTCCTACTCAAAATCAATACAGAACATTGGTTTTATAAGTCATATTGCAACATCTATTTATCCTATGGTCTTAAAATTATATTGTTTTGATACCAGGTGATTTTTAACAATTTATTAAATACTGAACGATTATAAGATGAAGACAGCAAGCAAAATTGTTACCTCAGATGAGGCATAATCTTTGTACGGCAAATATTTTTCAACTCGATCACAATTACAACTTTGAGGATGTCTAGCAGATAAAATTTCCCAACGATAGCATTAGTTATCATTGTTTTTGACGTTTATACAGCAATTTTTGTTTTTAATTTTTTGAGGAAGATCAACATAAGAACTACCGCGGAGTACGTTATATTTCATTGTGTGAAATAAAACCTACTTTATTATTTCAAATTTCCAACCCGATCCTGATGCAGTAAATTCCTCCAATTTTTTATTTATTTCTTGGTGTATTTCATCTTCGACCGAGGAAATGTTTGTTCCAGTTAATAGTTTTCGTGATTTAGCTGTTAAATATGGCTCGGAAATTTCGTTGGTAAAATTTGTATTTTCAAAAATTATATCAATTATATCTTTTTGAAGCGCGTGTAACTTTGATAACATAACATGATACTGCACTATTAGCTTGATACTTTTATCAGCTACAAGTTCTCGAGTTACAACTGGCTGTAAAAGATGAAATAAATTTGTGGAGTTAAAATTTGCTAAAATATTTTGATTATCAAATTTGTAACTGTTATCATAACCATAAAATGTAGTAGCAATTTTTCTGCTTTTATGAGGCTCTTCTTGGCAATATCTCGTAATTTTAACATTATATATAGTATTTTATATATTTAATTGGCTTATTAAAAATTTTCAATTAGAGATATGAAAATGCTATATAATATAATGACTGAAAATATGAGTTACATGAGATTGACAGCAGAAGAACAAGAAAAATATCACGTACATCCGAATTATAATAATTATGCAGGAAATGAACTTGGGTCGGTGATTTGCGTAAAATATCAAAGACCTTTTGGTAAATTAACACCAGCCAGAGTCGAAATGTTTAGAAAAGATTTTATTTACACTTTAATCTGCAGTAACATTCCAGACGGACAAAGAGTTTATCATGTTAACGGCGCAGTTACTGATGACAATATTGAAAATTTATCATTGCAAAATGAATTTCAACCTCATTCAAAGTTTGATTTATATGAGGCTTCTGACAAAGGAATTATACGAAATAAACAAACAAAAAAGTTGTTGGAAGTTTGCAAAACACTGGTTATTTACGTATAACAGTTAATAGAACTAAAACTGACCAAGTTAATTATCTATCACATAGGTTTATTTATGAAACTTTTAACTGCGCCATTTCAAATAATCTGGTTATTGACCATATTAACAATATTAAAACAGAGAATCGTACAGAAAATTTAGGTCTAGTTACATCTGAAGAAAACACCAGACGTGGAAATGTTGGTGGTACTAGATCTGCCAGACCAGTAATTTCAATAAATCTTGAGACTGGAGAAAAAATGAAATTTAAATCAATGACAGCTGCTGTAAAATATCATAAAATTAATCCAGCTGCAATAAAAATTTGTAGCTGACGGCAAAACCAAATCAGCAACGTCAACGTTAACATTTGACAGATTTATTTTCAAATATGATGATTATGTTTCTTAACTCGGTCTTTGTAAGATAATTGTGAGCGATCATTCAAACATCGCCTTGCATTACAATAACGTTAACAGAATAGGCACTATATCCCGACCGACATTTTCGCACTGCCTCGGCTAATTCTCTGTAAATTAATATATCAACTTTCTGATGATATTTTATAATAGGAGATTTCATCTCGTTAGTCATTATTATTATAAATTAGATAAAAATATATTATAATATGGACTTGATTAAGCGTCTTGCTGATATATACGCGGACGATCATTTTACACCGCAATATAATCGCGATATAAAATGTGAGTCTGTTGGTTATAACGAAGATGACATTTTATATAACAACGACGATGAAGATGAAATCGTTGACGTTGTTGATAAAAAAAAATAAAAAAAAATACAGTAGACCGACAACTGGACGATATAATGTTAAGTATCATATCGCTAAAAAATAATAACATTTAATTTTACTATTGCCGAGCAACAAATATTTTGGCAACTTATAAAATCTTTTCTTAGCGTAAAAATAATTTGCCAGCAAAGGAGCATACAATACGATTTTATTTTTGTTAAAATATTCAATTTGATGCTAGTCGATAATGCAAGAAAATTACATTTAATATCGTTGTGCAGACCAGTCAAATGTAAATCTGTACTTATGAAGTAATAACAAATTTATAACAATATTATTTTATAGACTTAGGTGGTATCCAGCTGTTAAATTTATGGCTATACCCACGCCATTTAACTAAACTTTTATTGCCTTTTTTCCTAATAGTTTTTCAATGACAAAAATACCTTGTTCGGTTTTCTGAAGTTCTTGTTCGTAAAAACTACCAGTTCTAGGATCACCTAATAAATCTTTTAGCGCATAGGTAACTGGTATTGTCAAAATTACTTTATCAATAACAAATAATTCTTCGCCCCAGTTTGGAGTAAATCCTTTTCAAATGTTTTTTTCGTCAGAGAAATTCTAACTTTGTCACTAATTTTAAATTTATGTCTGCGGTACATGTTTTCATTTGCTATTATCAGATTTTTAATTGCGTCATCTGGCGACATTTTTATTGACCTATGTTTCGTGTTATTATATTCATCAACAACTTTCTGTAAATTGTCAATATATTTATTTGTATTTTTAGCAGTCAAATGTTTATGTATCAGCTCGTTTAGCGTGCGATTAAATCGCTCGACGACAACGCTTTTTCCCTCGTTTCCTGTAACATATTTTTTGATGTTATTTTGTTCCAAAAACTGCTCAGATCTTGATTAATGACTTTGCTCCGTGATCGGTCCAGATTCTGTTTGGTTTTCTTTCTATACTTGTTATTATTTGTTTTAACGCATCAGTTATCGATGTTCCTATTTTATCTGAAACTAGTACGCTAAACGCATATTTGCTAAAAACATCTACAACTTTAAAAAGATATTAAAACCTTTTCATATCCAGATCCCAACGACTTTGTCGTTGGCAATTTCTTTAAAAACATACTTTTTATTTTTCCACAGATTGCGCAAATACTTTTCAGCATAATTCTATTATTTTTTTTTCTTCTGTTGTTTCATCGATATTCTCTGATTTCGTTTTGAACTTGAGACAGTATGTTGACACTTTTATATTTGTAAGTTTGTACAAAATTAAGTGCAATCTCATCGTTAGCATTAGAAAGTTGCTTGTCAAACTGTAAAATAAATTTTAATTTTTTTTATTTGCTGAGACATTTGTTTTATAAACATCACGCAATAGTATCCAGAAGCAGTTGTTCCAACTGGCTGTAGTTGATTAGACGAATAATTTATTATTTTATATTTTTTGTTGATATATTTTTTATTACGTCACCAGGTGGAAGTCCAAATGAGTCAAAATAATTGTTATTACAAACAGCTACCCAGTGCGTGCCGGTTCCGTAGTTGAAGTTTTGTATATTTATCACACACGATCCACCAGCAATCGCATCGTGATCGAGTTCATCTTTGGAATAAACTCTACGGAAATTCTTTACTTTTTGAAGCTTATCAAGTATATCAAAGTTACTTAACGCAGGAGATTTCATCTCCTTGTGCCTGGCAATGTTAGTCCTTGACCCATTCCCAGCAGATTTGGCAATAGACTTCCCGTTACTCCCGCCAGCAACGGTCCTATGAATCCGCCTTTGTTTGTTTTTCGCCATCGCGTCTTTTTTTCGTTGTCGTCTTTCTTTTAGCAGTTTTTTGTTTGGGTATTATATTTATCTTTAGACAAAAATTTTCTTTATACCGTCTCCGGAGACAACCTTTTTCGTTGCGCCAGATACTGCGCCGGACGCTGCTGCTAATCCTATTGTGCCAAGTACCGGCAAAATTTTGGGTATTAACGTTTTGGCTATTACGGCTATTGCCGGCCCAAAGAAACCACACTGTTTTGCCATCGCAGTTATTTGTGTGGCACTTAAATTTAAAACAAAAGGTTTTTTGCGATCGTATTTATTTGTTTGTTTTTTGGTTAGCATTAATTTTGTTAAAATACCTTGGGCGTCGTGTCTTTTTTTTTTAATGAGACATGTCGTTGTTTAGCATCAGCAGCTGCTAATTTTTTAATTTGACCAACAGTCAAATATATTTCTTTTACAATATATTTTGTCTTTTATATCAAGGTTATACATTAAACTTGTATTGACATTTTACCTCCGACAGAGTCAATTGTTATAAATTTGTCGCTGATCACTAGCGCATATACGTATAACGGTGCTGCTGGAGCTACTCCGAGTGTCCAGGTAATTTCAATATCAGCTGTTGAGTCGACAGCTCGCTCGCTATGTTTACTAACATCAAAATAAAATATTGGGTAAAGTGTACGAAATTCCTCTACTGATATCTAAAATCCGTCTCCAACGTTCTGACATTTTTGCACTGTGTCCATAAGAAACATGTACGGTCGAGAAAATTTTTTATTAGCGTTATCTGCAAAATTGCATTCTATCGCTCGTTCCGGATATTGCTTTGAATTTATTCTAGCATGTATTCTCCTGACATCGGCGTTATCAAATATTGCATTATTTTGTTGTTGATTACCACGTCGCGCTTGTTCTTGAAATACAACAAACAGTTACCGCGGTAGTTGTTCACTTGACGTTGTTGTGACGCGCCATATGTAGTCTGTGGTATTTGGAATTGCTGTTTCATATATTTTATGTTGCTGAAAATAAATTCTGTTTGTGTGTTTATCAAGTATATTATTTAATTCTGCTGCTTTTGTGACTGACGGCGTTATTCGTGGCACCCACAGCGCAAGTTTGTTTATGATAAATTGTACATCAGCTCCGACAGCTCGAAATAAACAGTCATTTTGTTCTGCCCGATCTAAAATTAGTGTATGGTTAACTCCACGAAATACTTTATTGTAATCGCGACAAAAGCCAAATATTGTGCTCAACGGTAGCATCATTGTAATTTGACATGATTCTGCTGCAAGTACCTTTCTCTTAGAAAAATCTCCATTGTAACGTATAATTTTAAAACCGATTGCGTTATTAACATGATTTAACATTGCAGTGCGGGTTTCTGCTGCACCTGATGGTGTTATACCAAGATTATTACAAGCAGGAATAAGTGAGACTCTTGTAGCGTCTGTATCAGCGGCTGCACCTGGTGGGGCAATACCAAAATTGATAGCATTAACAATAAGAAAATCTCTTACAATTACAGCATCTGCAGAGGCATCAGCGCCGTGAGCAAGAATAACATTTGAAAAAAGTTCTCCAGATACTGCTACACCAGCTTCAGTGTCTTTAAACCACATCATGTTAGTTGCAGTTGATCTGGAGTAATCATCGGAAAACGAAATAATACTTAGTACAGTGCTCGCAACTTGTAGGTTACTTGAAATATCTTCGACAGTTTAACTAGCTAGCTGATATCTGGCACTTTTAAATAAACTCCAGCCGTTGTTTATAAGATATATTTCTGTTCCAGCTGCAATTGCGACAGGTGGATTAGCTACTGTCATAATCTGACCACGTACTTCTAACATTGCTTTGTGAGGCAAAAGAAACACATCCTCATCCCGCGTATTAAATGTTCGTTCTAACGCCAGCCTTATTTGGTTCATTAGAATTTTCGTCGAGATACTCAACATACTCAAATTCTGTCACTGTGTCGTCGGTGTCATAAGTCTCTGCTAAGTCAAGATAATTTCTAACAGACATTTTTTATTTATTAGGTTATATAAAATTTGGCTCTGTTGCATTAGATATTAATTTTTGTATAATTTGCTCGCCTTTTGGCGATGAAAGTTTTTTTATTCTTGTTATCATTGCATGTTCTGTTTCTTTTATTGGGGTGATTTCTGATATAACTTGTTTTATATCTGCGACAGTCGGCGCTGAAGACAGTTGGCCTTTTATTTTATCAGATATTTTTTGTCCTACCGCAGTTTCAGCGGAAGATGCAGCTCCAGTTGCAAAAGCTTTTGACGCGTCAAGTGCAGTTGGCGCAGCTTTATGCGCGATTCCTGGAACATTTTCAATAATTTTAGTAGATATATTTTCTAAAAATCCTCCAACTATTTTTCTTCTATAAACTATTTTCTTTGTCTCATTTTTTTTATCAATGAGGTTCTACAAAAATCACAAACAATAGCTTCGCTATTGTGCGCGTAGGTGTAAATAATAAGTAACAACCTCAATATTCAAATCCAGTTGTCATCCAGATTGATCTGTCAATTGCATACTTATTCCTATTATCTGATTTTCAATATTTAGCAGATAATTTATAACCTGCCGTGGACTAATTTGCATGAGCGAATCTGGTGGAACGTCTGGAGAAAAACTATATCTTGTTTGTCTTTTAATGCCTCGGGCTGAGTAAGGTCCAGTTGCAATAGAGCAATTTATTAATATTGTGTTTACGTCAGTTATATTTACTGGCAGATCACCGTCATACGTAATAGTTTGATCTGTGGTTGATCCATATTGTTTTTGATAAAATCCTATTAGCGACGCTATACTTTTGCTGATGAAAAATCAATTAACATATTATTTTTAACGTTATTCTAGCGCGTAACGTGTTATAATTCGGTGTCAGCTCAAAATTGTCAGCGACACCGTTCGCCTTTGTTATTAGCTCTTTCATTGTCTTATTTAGATCAGTGACATTATAAGCTCCTTGTGGAACTTTAAATGTTGTCCACATTGCTGGAGGCGCTTGCGGTTGCAGATAAAATGTAAATTCATCATTTACTCCAGTTTTTATATTGGCCATAGAATGCCATGCCGTGCAGGAAATTAGTCCCATCTCATACTGTTTTTCAGTATCAAGTTGTATTGGTGGAATATAATTTACTGTTAAATTTGCGCTGTCTTTAGCAGCCCTACTAGAGTCGAGTAATAATGTTGTTGACATCGCTATTTATTTTCTTTTTAAAAAAACTAGGTCGCTGCGATTAAATCGCGGTGTAAAATTTCGTATTCGTCAGATGTTAATAAATTTTCCGATCTCAAATGATCAAGTATATCAATTATCTCGTTATCAATTTCAGCACCAACATTTCCAGCTTGTTTTGACGATATCAATAGCATTAATCTACCAATCATTTCGGCTACTGATGTGAATATTTTAAATCCAGTCCCAGTTTTTTTCTTCACGCGAATTTCATCATAATTCTCAAACCAATTTTTAAAATCTCGTCCTTCAGTATCTTTAGAACGGAATACGTTTGCTGCACGTATAAAATTTGTAGCAATAATACCGTTTCTAGATTGATCAAAAAGTGTTTTACTATCTTTTTCTTTAGCTTTACTAATTTTAGCTAAAGCTTTGTCGCCATCTTCTTTAATATTCTTTAATTTTTTAATGAGACTATCGTATTTCCCAATTTTTAAGATTATCAACATCGGAAATATTATTTTTTTGTCATAAAATTAAGATATTCTGATCTGTCTGCTTTATCTAATATACTTTTTTTATTTTCTCTAAATTTTTAGTTTCCTCTAGACTTTCAGCTGATATTCTTCCAGTTTCCTCTAGACTTTCAGCTGATATTCTTCCAGTTTCCTCTAGACTTTCAGCTGATATTCTTCCAGTTTCCTCTTGACTTTTAGCTAATATTCTTTCTGATTCTGCTTTTATACGTTCTTTTATGCGATTTTCATCGAATATTTTAAATTTCCTGTGAAATTTCCATCCCTTACCTAAACCTTTGTCTCTAATATCAACAGCTGTTCGGTAAAAGACTGTAGCGATAATACCCTTCCTAATTTTATCAACGAGTTGAATCATATGTTTTTCTTTCGTAGCTTTATCTGATTCAGCACCAGACTTCTGACCATTCGCCATCATTGCACTTAAATCATTAATAAGTTTATTATACCTTTCGTCTGACCAATCTTTTAAATTATCAATAGCATTTATATCATTTTCTTTTAAAAATTCATAATGCTCATCATCGGTTATTTTATTATCTGCTTTTACTCTGAAGAAAACGTCTTTTTTCTCCAACATCCAAAAGCTTTACTGTTAACTCGCCAATTTTTTCTTGCTCTTTTTCAATATCCACTAATTTTTCTGATAATCTTCCCAGAACACCTTTGATTTCTTGTGTACTTAAACTTTGATAATCTTCTCTCAAATGCAAGTGGATTACTGATCAGCCGATTTAGTTCAGCTTTTCTAGCAGCAGGATCAGCAATATGTGCTACAAGTACCTCAGCTAATCCTTTTCTTTCTTCCTCAGATCTGGCAGCAATTTTTTTTAACAGCTTCTTCTTGTTGTTCTTTAACTAATCCGATTAAACCTTTTTCCTGCAATTTTTTAATTTCTTCTTCTGATGGCGGTAAAATTTCAGGTTGTTTTCCAAGTAAAGCCTCAGTAACTGGTTTTAAAATTTTAAATGATTCTTCTGCGGAAATTATCTGACCACGCCGTGCTTCTTGAACCTTTTTCTTAAATTATGCCTGAGATTGAGCAAGTTTTTTTTATAGATCTTATATATGTTTTCTGTACTTTGCTCGTTTATCCATTTTATATCAAATATGTTTGATAAAACTTTCTGCAGATAATTTTCAATACAGCAACGAAACATTTTTTTCGGATCACGTGTAAGTTTATCAAATAAAAATAAATTATATTTATCTTTTGTTGCTTGATGATATAGTTCAATAAATTTATCTTTTGTTACTTCGCCACATTGTTCGTTTACAATATTTCTAACGTCAACGTTAGCCAGTCCGGGAAATAAAATTAAACAACCAGTATTTCGTCTGGTAAATCTGTCAACGTTATAAAAACCTTGAGCAAGATAAACAGAATTACATTTCTTATTACGCGACAGTGAAAATTATGATCTTATTTTATTCATCTCTTCATTGTTTAGCGGAATATCATCAAAAACAACTATCTTATGTTCATCTAAATCAAGTTAATTAACTGGGACAGGCTCTTCTGGTTGTCTGATGATAAAAAATCTTCACCAGCTTCAAGATCATCACGAAGTTTGCTATTATATTCGTTAAGTAGCTCGTACTTACCTTGTTGTGGATTAATTGTGTAAATGAAAACTCGCTCATAGTTAAACTTATCGCCCAGCAGTAAATTCATCAGCAAATTTGTTTTCCGTGATCGAGTTCTCCCAACAATAATATAATGACAATCTGGAAGTTCGTTGTTGTGTTTATGTTGCACCAGCCTATCTGTATCAAAATTTAATATCGACATATTATAAATTAAGTTGATAAAAATTGTCAGACAATAAATAAATAATGAGCTATTATACAAAATTTGGAACAACATTAAGAGATTCGTCGGCTATAAGTACAATAACAAACGGCAATGTTGATTTATCAGGCTACCTAAGAAAACTGGCGATACAATGACAGGAAACCTATGTCAAATCAACGAGTACTAGGTTTAGAAACAAATTATCCGCCAATAAATGTTGTTAACACACAAGCTGTTAGTTATGCACAACTGAAATCTGTTGACGATAATAAACTAGATAAATCTGGCGGAGTTGTCACCGGTAATATTGATATGTCACAAAAAAAGATAATAAACTTAGAAACTTCATATCCACCAGTAAATGTTGTTAATACACAAGCTGTTATGCACAACTGAAATCTGTCGACAACAGAAAACTAGATAAAGCTGGCGGAGTTGTCACAGGTAACATTGATATGTCAGAAAAAAGGATAATAAACTTAGAAACTTCATATCCACCAGTAAACTTTAATTTAACTCAAGCAGAAAGTTTATTGCAGTTAATGTATGTCGATGATATTAAACTCAATAAGCAGGTGATACAATGATCGGCAATCTCAACATGTTTGGCAAAAAGATAATAAACTTGGAAACTGCATATCCACCAGCAAATGTTGATAACAAACAAGCTGTAAGTTATGCACAATTAAAATTTGTTGACGATAACAAGCTTAATAAGGCTATCAAATAATGTCAGAACCACCAATTATAACCGTTGCGAGAGAATTTTATGATAATATTTTTAACCCAAAAAGGATGTTAGGGATAAACTCTCTATTGTCAGAAGAAGAAAAAACTTTTGTTCGTGTTATGCATATGCGAGGACCATAACTAAAAAAAGCAATGGAAAACTTTGATATTATAAGCAGATACTGTCATCCTAATGATTGTCTGGAATAACAAACAACAAGTTGAAATCCTGTTGAAAAACATATTGCTTGAGCTTGATTTCAAAAGTATAAATTTGATAATGCGATCAGGTTTATTAAAAGCACGAGTAGTGCAGGATGAAAAACAAATGAACGATAACCATAATCGTCTCGACAAACTAGCGGAATCTAGGATAAAAGGAACAACAAGAAACAGGAACTTATATAATAGTTTTTTTTTTTTTATAAAACCGGAAATTCTTAAGCATCTCGGCATGTACTACCACAACAAAGAAACCCTAATTAAAATCGTTACTATGACGGTGGATACGGAGTTAATTATTAAGGCGTAGTCAAACGCAATTTTGCCAATGATACGTACAAAACTAGAATTTGATCCGATTATTCTTGACAGATCTCTAAAGATAATCAAAAATGTTGACGATGAAATTAGTTATCTTCGTGATCTTGAGCGAGAAAAGTTTTTTGAAGAAGTAACACAAACAAAGTTGGAAGTAAAAAATGGTTCTTATTACAACATAAGTGAAGAAGATGATTTTCCATTTCCATCAATCCAGCGTTCTAGACAACTGTCATTGCGAAATTATTATAATGAAATTAAGAGAATACTCAAAAAACCATATGCAAAAATAATGTTAAAAGTAGCTTCTGCTATTGGTCTTCTCACAATTGAACTAGGCAAGCTTAAAAAATTAATGCTAATAAATTTCGTAGTCGTATACGCAATTATCAGACAACATCTTGTTCTCAAAAATTTCACGTTAGATCAAATAAGCTTGGTATTAGGGTTTATTGATGAAACAGTAAAAGATTATGGCAATTTAGCAAATAAAATAGATTTGTATGAAGGTGAATTAGAAGACATTTTTTATTCATACACATGGTTAAAGAAAAATGAGGTACTAACACATAAACGATATAATGATACTTCGTCAGATGTTAATGACAAGTACAGAGAGTTTTTAGCTGATCCTCACAATACTAAGTTCCGAGAGTTTCTTGACCCAATTGTTGGTACTAAAATTTTTACAATTGTGTAAAAATTGTGAACAGATATTGTATAATGAAAATACAGATCATCGATTTCAATCATATTTCAGAAGAAACTCCAAAACAAGATGTTGAAGCACTAGTACAATATTATAAATTTTATCATAAAAACCTTTGGTGTGTAAAACAATGTTATAAGTACTACAATAGAATACTTTGAGTAATATTATATTTACTACTGCTAATGACCAACTCTGGCTTAATCTCAAGTGGCAAATCATTAAATCCGTTTTTGTTAATAATATCTGGTGTTGGTGTCTCTCTATCAATAGCATGTAAGAAAATTGAGCCCCGACTTGAGACTAAAAAATGCTTGTAAAATAGCAAGTATCACTTACAAACAATTACTTGATCAGATACGATCTTATTTGCGAGGTGTAAAATATGATATGGATGATTTAATACGCGAGTTCCGGATTATTGACAGTATGTTAACGGATATTCTACTAATGAGAGTCAGCAGGTATGAAAAAGATTATCATAAAATATGGTTGTAGTGGTAGATGTCTACAAATATTATTGTCAAATAAAACATCAACCATGTTGTCAATGAATAGCATTGGACCAGTTGTCCAACCCGCAATTCGCTTATCGTTTTTGTCAGCAGACAACCATGCTGATCCGTACTTGCTCGATAAATGATAACCAACTTTTTTTTTAATACAATCGCTTATTATTTTAGGTTCGATACCAGTGTATCTAGAAGGAGATTTAATGGAATTAAATCTTTTTTAAAAATCTGTTTGTTAAATCAAATCCAACATTTCTTATTGACGTTCACTCAAACCCCATCTTATATAATATTTTACTGTTTAAATAGAAATAAATCTATATTTTCTGGATCAAAAATTTGGTCCGGGAACCTCTTCTGAGCTAGAATCCTCTTTTGAGCTAGGAACATCAATTCCTTTTACTACTACTATAATTATTATTATTATTATTATTATTATTATTATTATTATTATTATTATTATTATTATTATTACTATTGCAATAATGGAATCGGTTTATTATAGCCCAAGAGGATACTGGACGGGTAGAGCAGCGATTAGTAAACTTGCTGATGCAGCATGTATCTCACGTTCTGTTGCTGAAAATTGGTTGGGACGACAGGCAATATGGCATATTTATCTACCACCACCAAAAAAAGTCAGTATGCACATTTTGATGTCAGCACTCCCAATGAAGTTCATCAAGCAGATATTTTGTTTTTACCTCATGATACTATTAAAACTGGTAGACGTCAATCGCACACATACAAATACGCGTTGACTGTCGTTGACGTTGCAAGTAGATATTAGGAAGCAGAACCATCATCAACTAAAACAGCAACTGAAGTTGAACGAATTTATCAACGTAGTGGTCTACGTTGGCCACAACTATTACAGGTTGTTCCTGGCAAGGAATTTCTGGTGCAGTATCATCTCTGATGAAAAAACATAACCTTAAAGTCAGACGAGGACACACCGCAAATCATCGCGATCAGGCAATCGTTGAACGATTTAATCGAACACTTGCTAAGCGGATATTTGGATATCAATATGCGAAGGAAATATCCACCAACCTTACGTCCCTGAACAAAGTTCAGACGGATAAGAGATCTCGTGAATGGGTTGCAAGACTACCAAGTGTTATAGCTGTGTTCAATAATGAAATTACTGTGCAACTGCCATGAAACCTACCAATGCAATCACAACAAAACATATACCAATACAACAACATGACTCCTTCTCAAAACAACCAGTACTAGGGAATGTGCCTGTAAGATATTTATACGAATCTGGTGAGCTTGAAGGTGGTAACCAAAGAGCAACTGATCCTATTTGGAGTATGACCACACATAACATTTCCAGAGTGGTAAGATCCACAGGCAGACCAGCAATTTATAGACTAGATTCAACTGCTCCTCAGCGTGGATTTGTAATTCCTGATGATACTCAATTACCACCGCCTTCACTTTTGTAAACTGGCTTCTCGACGTCGATTACATTCGAGACAGGTTAGCATCACATTTTCGCGTGTGTGACCAAGACTACTATTAATTTTATGTAAGGTAAAACTGTCTTGGATTATTATTACTGTGTTACAGGTCGCACAATGATTATTCTGTTGTTGTTTCAGTGTCATAATAAATTCAGCATAGAGATCAAAAGTCGCGGTTTTTTTTTTTTTTTTTTGTCACATTGTTTATAACCAGATAATTTTTTCTTCCTACACCATAACCATTGCTAGCAATTTGCTTATTATTTTCTGTGAAGTCTATGATAACCCTCCGCAGCTGAGATATTCTTCTGACTCGAGATACTGCGAGATAAACTAAATTTGACCTTTCAATACGATCATCAACGATCCAAATATTTGTACAAGAAATAGTTAATGCTTGTGATGAATGAATTGTTGTAGCATATCATAAAGTTCACGGAGTTTTGTCCATCGTTAACGCGCTATCAACAGCACTCACAGGAACCAAAACAATATCATTTAATACAAAGTTTTTGTTTTTCCCGGACACCTCTGGTGTCTCGTCCAGGAATTTCAACATCGATATTCTGTCGTCGAGTATCTGCTGGGCGATAACACAATGGTGCAGTTAGATTTGAGAATTTTTCTTTATGTAACAGAAGTAATTGCTTTTAAAGTTTATCACGAACTATCTTCTGACTTCCAACTATCAAATCAGCAGGACTCCATAAATTCCAAAAATTATTCATAGGAGTTTTTGCAATTATCTCACGCATTATCTCACATTGAATCTTATCTGGCTGCAGTCTGATTAACATTTAAAACTCTTTCAGTGGTTCACCAATAGCTATATGATCATCAGTTATCTCCTGATAATAATCTACTAACTTTTTCAGCCATTCATGTGGAGACGATCCAACAAAAGGTGGCGGTTCACTATGATCACCATACACTACCACAGTTGTGTTTCGAGACAACAACCAATCAAGAAATATTTTTAATGTCTCCAGCGACACTGTACATATTTCATCCCAAATAATAATCTTTGGAATATATTTCTCACTCATTCGCTCAGTAGTCCATGTATCTCCCTTCCATCGGAAGAAACTATGATAAGTCTGAGATTTTACCCCACGTTCGTTCATTCCTCTGGCGAGTCTATGTGTGGGTGTCAAAACAACCATTTCTGAACAACTGTTCAGGAATACTTCGATTGCACGCGTTGTTTTAGCAGAACCTCCCGGTCCATTGAGATAAACTGTTTTATGTCTGGCCACAGGATCATATACAGATGGTGCTGATGAAAGTTTTGACATCTGTTTGTTTCTGTAATACATTTCCTTGATTTCAATGTCGGCAGATTCAGAATAACTGTCTTTTCTCGTTTTATTCTCCATTCGCCCCATGATGCATCAGCGCCAATATATAAATGTTCTAGCAATCCTTTATTGTTGTTATTGATATAAAATGAATCTGTAGCGACTCTAACCGCGGTATCAGAAAATCTGTTTATCATCGATAATAAGTTTATCGAAACATATGCGAGCATTGAAGATCTTAAATGAGTAAACTGCGGTTAGTCACCATCAGTGTAGCTCACAATTGTACCTAATTTAGTTCTGTCCAATAAGTCAACATTACTTCGACTTATAAATGTGTTTCTCTTTTAATCTTGTACAATGTCGTTTACGATCATATGATCCTCCGTGCGTAAACTTGCCTATTATCTTTCTGCCGAGATCTTTTGCAAGTTTATTTTCGTATTCAAATTTGCAGTTAACTATTTTCTCACTGATATCGAGAATATCTTTCTCACTGATACTGAAGTTTTCGTTTCTGACATCGTTAATAACTCTGTTCCTGATATCGTCATACCTGACGAAGTCAGGGGGTTGTGGTAACCAAACTTGTTTCTGCGGACGATATGATATAATTGCTTCACTTACAGCCAACGATATTAATATTTTTACGTCAAGGATATATCGTAATAAAATTATTAGAGCCCAACCGCGTTCGCTAAAATGTCTTTCAAACCACGTATAAACAATCACATGAAGGTTTTTCGGTGCAAATTCGAAAGACTCAATGCATGCAAAGTCAGTCAGGTCAAAATCTGGTAAGGGTCCGTTTATCGCAACTCTGGTCATCTCGTGTGTTCGCTGTCCACATCTCTTAAAATATGCAGACCACACTCCCATTCCAAGAAAACATCCAGGATAACATGCAACCATATCAAACGAGATAACCTCCTCATAATCGTATTTAGTATTCCACAATACTCCGTGTCCGTATTCCACACAGCTGCGTTGTATATCTTCAAGAAATTCCAACCGTGTTGGTTTCCATGAATTTTCCTTCTGAGCAAAATGAGAAGCAACTGACGGAACGGTAAAACAATTATTCAGTAATTATTCCGCATCATCGGTATATTTTTGACGCAAGATTT
Source organism: Megalonaias nervosa (assembly GCA_016617855.1). Taxonomy (NCBI): domain Eukaryota; kingdom Metazoa; phylum Mollusca; class Bivalvia; order Unionida; family Unionidae; genus Megalonaias; species Megalonaias nervosa. The sequence goes on from JAECUM010043469.1 coordinate 27,164, forward strand.
TTCATTTCCTCGTGGAGAGATTCTGCACGATAAATGTCTCCATTAGGTCGTACAAATTGATCATAGTTTCCATCATCGGAACTTTGAAACAACCACAAGGATACAGGGTCACTCTTAATGATATTTCTGATAAAATCAAACATATCACCGTTATAGAATTTAACAGTTCTATTTCGTGGAAATATTGTTACGTCGGTCGTCCAAGCGTGTGCGTTGTGATCGATAATCTTTATCGGAGTTCCCTTCGATTTATATTTTGATTCGTATAAAACTTCCCCTGTTAACGTCTTTACTGTTATTGGGAATTTCAATTTTTTCACTAGTTCAGCAACGTCGCTGATACACGCTCCGGTATCTTTAACTGTTTTTGCCCATTCATTTATTTTTATACGTCTTAAATCCGTTAAATCGTTTCCACGTATCGCGTTTGTGAAGTGTTCTGTAACTCGCTCAGCTACACAATTTAGCCTTGATAGTTTCATCGGTTTGAGATCCTCAACGCTAGGTTTATCATTTAGCGAATATATCGCATAAACAACTGCAGTTACAGGATACGCTCGTTCATAATATGGTTTGCCAATACCAGACAAC